>BLSH010511776.1:439369-449593 GCA_018402905.1 Glandirana rugosa | reverse complement strand
GACAATAAATTATTTTGAAGGAAATGATACCTTGTTCACAGAGGCAGTTCAGTGATCAATGATGATGGGCAGAACTCAATAACCCATATTACCTGCTCAGATTTGAGGTTACTAGCGAAAGGTGGATTTTTATGGGTTGCTGTAGTCACTGCAAATGACTTCTTGTCTTACTGAAACAGCTGATAATTTAAATCAGGCTTGCAGTTGTAGTACCAGCTCTTAAAGCAGAGGAGGGGAGATATAGTGATGGGAAAAAAATGGAATTTTCCTTTCCTGGTAGACTCCATGGCAGCATACGTGTGGGTTAGCCTCATCTTCATAACTACCCTATAGGACCCCTCTCCCATAAATCTAACCTCAAATCTGAGCAGGTAATATGGGTTATTGAGTTCTGCCCATCATCATTGATCACTGAACTGCCTCTGTGAACAAGGTATCATTTCCTTCAAAATAATTTATTGTCAAAAACCTATAATCAAGTTTACATTGACACTAGAGGATGTTTCAGAAATGTAGCAATCAATATACTTAACTGTATATCCTGTAACCTAATATAGGTATTTGATCTGCTCTATTAGCTGAAAGAGTCATACAATATCTTTGCTACCAGCTGCTCTCACATAAGCAACAATTTCTGTAATTAACATAGTACATCCAGAGAAGAGGTGAGAATATCCCATCACATATTAATGCATCCAGGGGATTTATGGTGAAAGAAACAGAAGAAATCTATAAAATCAAAAAAAGAGAAAAACAAAACAGGCACAATATGCCACCTATAGAAAAGTCCATCTTGGCTTCTTCCCAGTAAGGACAACAAGCTATGTCTAGGTAGAATAAAAACTTACTGAGAAGTCTCTCTATTTCTTTCCACCTATAGAAAAGTCCTCTTTGGCTTCTCCCCACTAAAGACAGCCATAGATGGTTTGAATCTCAGTCGGTTCAAACCATCTATGGGAATGCTGATTGTACCCAAGTCAATCAAATTTGGTACAACCAGCATGTTGGATTTTTACATGCAATTATTGCTGGCGGTTATAGCCGCTAGCAATAATCACTGTGTTCTTCCGGATAGGGACAGCTCCCCCCCCCCCACCGAGAGAACACAACAGCTCCACGGGAGGGATTCCTCCATCACCACCGTCCGTGGTTGCAGGAAAGAAAATCGCATCATCTAAGGTCTGCCTAAGACCAATAGATTATGTCTGAACTTTAAGGTAAGAAAAGAAAAATACAGGAGGAGTCTTTCGAAGGCGAAAAGGAGGGTGGTGGGGGGTCTGAAAGGTGTTGTTAGACTTTGGGTTCACTTTAATGTCTTCACATAAAATATACACAAAGTACCACGTTGGTCTGACCGATCCCCATTATCCCCCTCCTCCCCCCCATCTAGCCTTCTTTTTCCCTCTTCTCCATTCCCCTCTCTTACTTTTTTCTTTTCTCCTTACTCCAAATTCTTTTCCGTAACCAGCATGATCGCCATAACCATCTTTCTTATCCAATATCGGAATCCATTCACTCACAATTATTGTTTTCTACAACCGCTGCAGATCAATTTATTATGTTAAAGGTACTACCTATGCAAATGCCCCATAAGCAGCTCTAACAATAGCTGTTGGTAGTTATTTCCTGTTAGAGATAAACCTTCACCCCTATGTACCAGACAAACTGACCTTCCCAGCAGGCCTAGCGGTATGATACATGAGAGGAGCCCTGTCCTGTCGGCACAGTGTGTACCCAGTGGGGTGCCCCAGGACATGGCCCTTTTGTAATCTAACACGAAGACCCTGCAGCCGATTTAATCCTTTGATACTATACACCACCGAAGGTACTCTTTCACTTTATGTTAACTACCTTATACTACTCAGGTTTTGCTCTAATTGCTATCTGTATGCGTGTTGTAAACTCTATGCATGTATTATGATTCCATTGCTATACATGACTTGTTGTAACTGTTATAACCTTCAATAAAATCTTTTAAACGAAAATATACACAAAGTAGAGATATTGCAATACCTTTTTTCTTTTGACTGTTCAGGAAGGCTGTACGCTCGTTCTATTAAAACAAGAGGAAGAGGTTAGGCTTCACAGTAAACTATTTGAAGAAATGTATATTCCACCACCATGCACCCTCATTCCACCTAAAGATCATGTCACAATGGATCAGATAATGGTTAGTATAGTTAATCTCAACAAAATCAATACAAAAGTAGTCACATGAAAGAACCCTAAGAGTAAGAGTTTAGTGTTAGAAAGGGCCTGATGTATGAAAAGTAAGCTGGTTTCCTCACTTTAAAATGAAAGGTAACTGGTTACCATGGCCAAATGGACATTTTACTAACAGTACATTCCTTATGGTACTCTGTTCATTACCAATTCCAGAGTCCTATCTACAGTATCATATGGCAGAAGTATGGAACAATTCACAAACAAGTTGGATTAAATTCACATACCTATGTGGTATAAATGCCTCAGGCTTTGAACATGTTCAATAAAGACACACCGACAATGCCCCAGTAAAAAGTCCTCATTGAGTATTATTACAAGTGGGAGAACACTACACAAGGTTTGGCCATGTACCAGGCTGACATTGTTTTAGCTTTACATAAACTTGATCCGCTTTGCTCTGCCAAGCAGCATAGAATGTTTTCCTACTGTAAATAAAATATGTAATAATTCTACGTTCTGCTGGTTGAAATGCTGATTATGTCACTATTTCCTCCACACCTGAAGGATGCTTTCCTGATTACGTGTATCCTGGAACACATTTATAAAAACTGGCAGAAGAGATCTGCTGGTTGCCAACAGCAAAAGAGAGGTCTTGCATTTCATGCCCTTGTTCTAGATAACGGCTTCTTACTATTGGAGATTTGACAACAAAATTATAAAGGTATGGGACATGATCTCTAAATAAAAAGAAAATACAGATACAAGATTCTCTGCATTATTGAGCCTGAAATCAGAGGGGAAAAATTGTCTCAATGATATGAAGACATTTTAGTAACATTGCCAGTAATCATACCTCTATTCCATGTTCTGACTGCACAAAAGCAGCACTCAAAGAAGAGGAGGTGCTGGCCGGGTACCACAGAAACGTAGGTAAGAGACTGCTCTGTGCAAGGACATTGCACAGAGCAGGTAAGTATACAATGTTTAAATTTTAAGCAAAAAAGGCTTTACTACTGCTTTAATATACACATGGATTAAAGTGGTTGTAAAGTCCGACCCCCCCCCCCCCAAAAAAAAACCTGCAAAGCAAAGGCATAATGAGCTAGTATGGAGTGCATACTAGCTCATTATGAAATACTTACCTTGGAACGAAGCTGTTGTAGCTGTCTTGGCACACCACATGCTGTTTCCAGGTCTACGGCTCCATCCAATCACAGCGTGGGCTCCAGCGATGTGATTGGCGGAGCTGCGCTGGCGTCATTCCTGCGCATTTACGGTACGTCAACAGAAGAAACGGCACCCTGGGTTACCCCGGGTGCCGATTCTTAAGTGCGCATGTGCCGTGATGTCGGCACATGCAGATGCAGTGAATATCTCCTAAACCGTACAGGTTTAGGAGATATTCCCAGGACCTACAGGTAAGCCTTATTGTAGGCTTACCTGTAGTTTAAAGTGGTTGTCATGAGTTGACAACCACTTTAAAGTGAGAGAAATAAAAGGGGCCTTTTGTACTGCCTGGGCTCAGCATCCATGAGGCTCCACAATGGGATTGATTTGAACACGAACACAGGTACTTGAAAGCACCACAAGTTGCCTGCACTTAAAGTATAACTAAAGGCAATTTTTTTTTTTTTTTAGCTTTGGGCAGAGTGGAGATAGATTAGAACATCTGTCAGTTTGTATTGCTGTCTGTGCCCCAATTAGAGAGATCCACCCTCTCCATTTGTCCTGTTTACCATTATCATTGAAAGTGAAAGCAAAAGAAAATCCCAAATTTTGGATTGTCCCCAGAAAAGTAATAGAGGGGAAATCTTCCAATGGGGACACTAGTTCCGTTGACCTGGGGGTCCCCAAAAAATCCCTTAATTAGCAGGGATTTCCTCCCACTTCGACCCCTTTCACACTGTGGCGGTTTTCAGGTGTTTTAGCTCTAGAAATAGCCTCTAAATAACGCCTGAAAACCGCCTCAAAACTCCCACCCATTCATTTCAGTGTGACTCTTCACATTGGGGCGGTATGCTTGCTGGATGTTCTGAAAACTCCTGCAAGCAGCATTTTTGGGGTGGTCTGGGAGCGGTGTATACACGGCTCCTAAACCGCACCGCCTGCAAAGTGCTTCAGCAGCGGTGCTACAGACACTTTTAACCTTGGGGAGGTTAGGAGTGCCCCGCTCCCGCCCCAAAAGGGGCACTGCAGTGCCGGTAAAGCGCCGCTATACGGGCAACGTTTTACCGCGACTGCGGGTTGTTACCAGTATGGAAGGAGTCTTCCTGTTTGGCTATGTGACAGGAAGTGAGGGGAAATCTCCCCAATGGGATACACATGGCGATAAAAAATCTGACAGGTGTTATAACCCTCCCTTGTTCTACCCAAAATGAAAAAAATAAATTTTGCCTATAGTTTTACTTTAAGCACTGTTAGGCACTTTTTAAAGAAGTATGACCAAAGCTATTTTGGCCCTACTTCTCCTTTAGGTCACAGGAGTGCAGTTTGTTCTGCACTCCTGCGATTTATTTGATGTCACTGAGCCGGTCCAGGCTCGGGAAAGATCCTGACTTAACAGACGTGATCCACCCAGATGCCTGGACTGGCAGCTGGATCAGCCTCTCAATCTTGCCTCTAAGAGACTGAGCCAGCTGCACCGCCCCCTCCACAGCCCAGTGAGCTCTGGAGAGTCAGAGCAGAGAGCCGATGACCGACAGTCACCAGTTCTCTGCTCAGTAAAGACTATGAACTGAGCGATCAGTGGTCTTTGATCGCTCAGTATTCAGTCTTAGAAGCGACGGGATATATGCAGCATCTGGATCAATGCTGCATCCATCTAGGTCAGCATAAAATGATTTTTATTTCTGAAACCCCAACTTCTCTTTTAAGCCAGATCAAGTTAGGCCTACATAATAAAAAAGGAAAGAAGGTGGGACTTTATATAAAGACATACAAATCTTCTTTCCTGTCCAAATACTAAATAGGGATGGAGTTAACTATATTGGTTGTGTCAGGTCACACTTTTTTGTTTCTGGTCCTACATAATAAAATGAAAAAAATATATATATTAAAAAAAAAAAAAAGATAGATTACTGTTTTATAGCACGGTGCAAACTGTTGATGCTATATAAATCCTGTATAATAATAATAATAATAATCAGGTTGCGTCTTTACCACAGTGCTATAGAGCACAGAAAGAAAAAAAAACTGATAGACATTAGCACATTCTACTCTGTCTGAAGGTATATTATATATTATAAATTACCATTGGATATCCAACTGTGGAGGTCACTTTATCTTCTAAGATGTCTTAATCCTCTTGGTTACAGATCTCAACCAAACAATGTTACAAACTGAAAATGCAAGATAACACCTTGTGTAGCAGGCACATCAACCAGCTGTCCCTGATGGTTCATATCACGCTGCGTGTCAGCCGTTCACAGCATAATGGTGGAGCACATTAGGCATGACACTGAACAGAGACTAGAGAGGGCCTTTTCCCCTACACATTTCAAATGGAGATACAGGGGTTGATTTATGAAAGGCAAATAGACTGTGCACTTCAAAGTTCAGTTTCCCCAGAGCTTAGTAAATGAGCAGAAGCTTTGCTGACTTCCGTCATCCAATCGTGTGCAAAAAAAAAATGCATTTTTTAAAAATTTTCTTTACATGTGAATGGGTATTCTTTGCAAAGAGAAGCTGCAGCTCATTTACGAAGCTCTGTAGCAACCATAGGCGTTGCGCAGATTCCCCCTGATGATATTTCACCAAAGCCCTCCTTAAAAAAAAAAGACTCCTAAAAAAAAATTGCAAAATAAAATAAAAATAAAAACTACTGGTCCACTGCCCTACTGACACCAACCTCTGCCCTGCTGACACCAACCTCTGCCCTACTGACACCAACCTCTGCCCTGCTGACACCAACCTCTGCCCTACTGACAAGTCCACTGCTCTACTATCACCTTTCATGTTTTAATACATTTGAGGTGCACACCCTAATGCAATAGGCTGCGCATGCCTATGGTAGCAACTGCACTTTGCAAAGTGAACATTCTATTTGCCTTCAGTATATCAACCCCACAGTCTCTATCAGGACAACAAGCACTACCATTTACGCTTCTCATCTTGCAGCTTAATTATTGATAAAATACAGAATATTCTGTATTATGTTCCGTATCACAAAACATTTTTAAGTACTTCAAATCATGAAAGATTAAATCTAAACTGAATATTAACTGTTTTGTGAGCACTGTGTTCATTCCCTTGACCCTAGGCATTGCAGAGTTTTCCAATGTTGCAGTAGGATAAAGTAGGATAATGCCTACATTATATTTGTCACCACTGACAAGAAATAACTTGCAGAACCAGCAGAACCCTTGGGGTTAAAGCCAGCTTCCACATAGCAGCCCCACATGCACATTTTTCATCTCCCTGCTGAGACCTCCGTATGTCAGCTGCTATTTACCAATCATAAAAGTTTTGAATCTTGCCAAGTAATCTTTTTTTTATACTTGTTAGCAATATGCTAGAACTTACAAATTCATTTTACTTGCCACTGCATTATACATTTTTTTATCATGTAGGCCAACCATCTTTAATTACTATAGTATATTTTTTTCCCATTGTATCCTAGATATCAACAGGTACTGACATAAATCCTGTCTAATTATAACAGGAACAGATAACAAACATATAGCTGGGATTCCTCAAATTTGACTGCAAAGGTAGAAATACACTTTAAAGGAGTTGTAGACTCCTTTAATAGCAGAAGCCATTGGCTCCCGCTGTTGACAATCAAAGTGACGCGGGGCCAGGGGGAGGGTCCGAGTCCTGCTGTCTGTGTCAATGGACGCAGCAGCAGGACTTGGAAGTGTGCCCGCATGAGTGCCCCCAGGTAGAGCGCTTCTTTGAAGGGGCACTCAAGAAGAGGAGGAGCTAGGAGCGCTACCGGGGGTCCCTAGAAATAGAGGATGGGGCCACTCTTTGAAAAACCCTTGCACAGGGGAGGGAAGTATAACATGTTTATTATTTTAAAAAAAAATGAACCTTTACAACCACTTTAAGGGAATGTAACCCTTTCCAATGTTTTTAACCCTGTAGATTCTACTATGATTGCACAGATATAGTGTTCAAACAAAGTGTATCCCGCTGCTCACAGGTCAGTCGGCAACCTTCACGATCTCTGGAGAAGGGTGCACACCCTGTCACTGCTGCAGAAATCAGATCAATGGAAAACTTGGATGGCCGCACTCTCACAGAAGATACAAAAGAGCTTTATTTGTTTTTTTTTTAAGTAATCTTTATTTTATTTTTAGAGCATACATAGGGTATATGCAGATATACATTCTGGTAAACCATTTGTCGTCACATCACATCAAAAGCCATTTATATCATCAGCGGGCTACCAGGGTAACCTAAGAATGCGAAGCAGTGTTAGAAGTCTGGGGGGTTCAGCGGTCCCCCCACGTCTCTAATTTAGATGCCGACCTGCAATTTGCCGGCGCGGTCGTGACCCCAGGCCGTCCCTCTCCAACCGAAAGGGGGGGCCCGAAGGGCCTCCATCATACCCTCTCCGCCAGGAAGGTTGCCCGGAGGGGCGACAGGCATGAGGTCACGCCATAATGATGGGCCTCAAAAGAGCTTTATTTAAATGCCCATATAAACATATATTGATGAGCTTACAGGCAGGGGAGAAAAAAGGGTTAACGCGTTTCACACAATATACGTGCTTTCTCAAAACCACATTTTGAAAGCACATTTATCGTGTGAAACAAGTTCACCCTTTTCTTCTTTCCTTTATGTAAGTTCGATATATGTTTTCTGAGCATACTCTTTTGTATCTTCTGTGGGAGTGCAGCCATGCAAGTTTTCCATTCATCCGATTGCACAGATATACTTTAGCAACATTATCACATATGCTAAGCTGCTTTTCTCCTTTTATATTACATATGGTGCAAAGTTAATGCAAGACTTATTATGTTTGTGTACAAACAAACCTTCTTTTTGGTTTGTTTGTACAATACCAACAGTTATTTCAATTTTTACATATTATTAAAGCAAATCAAATTAAAAATAGAAATAATATTGTTTTTCAGTTCACCAAGGTTAGTTTTTAAGTGACCGGGTCAATTTAGAAAGTATGGCCAAACTGATACTTTTAAAAGAAAAGCTACTGCATGTTTTTAAAGCACAGCGGTGTTGAGGGGGATCATTTTCATGTGTCTATCCACTAAACCTGTTATAAACGTAGATTACATTTATATCTATCATGTTTAATTCACTCATTTTTGTTTCTTACTCTTTTCCCATTATTTATTATTATTTTTAACTGCTTTGTGTAAACCACATAATTGGTGTCCTCACACAGGTCACTGTCATTTCTCATTCCTCAATTGGAACGGTTTATTGCTATTGATATTATTATACAGGATTTATATAGCCCCAACAGTTTGTGCAATGCTTTACAACGTTATGGCAGACAGTACAATTACAATACAATTCAATACAGGAGGAATCAGAGGGCCTTGCTCATTAGAGCTTACAATCTAGGAGGGAGGTTCAGGTGATACAAAAGCTGATAACTGTGGGGGATGAGCTGATGGAAAAAAATAAAAGTACAGTTGTTAGGTGAAAGCAGGATAGGCTTCTCTAAGGGTTTTCTGGGATCGCCTAAAAGTTGACAGCGTAGGGGACAGTCGGTCAGATTGTGGTAGGGAGTACCAGAAGATAGGGGAGGCTCGGGAGAAGTCTTGGAGGCAAGCATGGGAGGAGGTGACAAGGGAGTTAGACCCCATACACACTATCCAACGTTTGTTGTCAGATTTCCTTCAGATTTACCAAAACCATGTAGTGCAAGGGCTTGCCTGATAACATACAAATTGAAACTCCTAAGGTTTGACCTCATAATATGATTTTGGAAAATCTGAAGGAAAAAGATCTACAGAAAGTTGGGTAGTGCGTACCCAGTTTTAGAGAGCAGGAGATCTTGGAAGGAAGAAATGATATGGTTGGTATTTTGAGACCAGGTTAGTGATGTGACTGGGGCAGAGTAAGTTGTTAGTATTTAGAAGAGGGGTAGCAGACACTGAACGGTTGGTAAAGCGGAGAAGTCTGGCAGCAGCATTCATGATGAATCTGATTCCTCCTGTATTGAATTGTAATGTAACTGTACTGTTGCCCTCATGTTGTATAGCACTTCGCAAACTGTTGGCGCTATATAAATCCTGCATTATAATAATAATAATAATAACAACTGAAGAGGGGATAGTCTATGTAAAGGTAAACCAATGAGGACGACGTTGCAGTAGTTGAGGCAAGAGATGACCAGGTAGTGAATTAGAAGCTTTGTGGTGTCATTGGTTGAGAAGAGGCATATTTGTCCAGAGTCCAGGATTACACCTAGCACCCTGGTGTGCAGGGATGAACTGACAGTTGTGCCATCTATCTTGACAGAGGTCAGGAAAAGAGGCACGTGAGGGAGGAAAAATGATGAGCTTGGTTTTGGCATGTGCCAACATCATGCCACCTGTGCTCTACAATCTGTGAATTGCTTGGCATCAAGTGTAACTTATACAGTTAGAATATATTGCTTGAGGTGTTCCTGCTATAAAAGCACAATTTGTTACATTGTTTTAACCACTTCAGCCCCGGAAGGATTTCCAGCTTTAGGGCCGGAGCCCTTTTTGCGATTCGGCGCTGCGTCGCTTTAACTGACAATTGCGCGGTCGTGCGACGTTGTACCCAAACGAAATTTGCTTCCTTTTTTTCCCACAAATAGAGCTTTCTTTTGGTGGTATTTGATCACCTCTGCGTCATTTCTGATCGCCGCTATAAACAAAAGAAGAGCAACAATTTTGCAAAAAAACCCAAATTTCTTACTTTTTCCTAAAATACAAATCCAAAAAAAAAATATAAAAAAACATTTTTTTCACCTTTTTTGGCCGATTTATATTCTTCCTCATATTTGCGATAAAAAAAATCGCAATCGGCGTTTATTGATTGGTTTGAGCAAAAGTGGTTGCGTTTACGGATGATGAGAATTCATTTTTGGGGTTTTTATTTTTTTTTTTATTA
>BLSH010511776.1:372498-439154 GCA_018402905.1 Glandirana rugosa | reverse complement strand
TGCACTGATTACTGTGTAAATGCCATTGGCAGTGAAGGGGTTAACCTGCAGGGGGCGCTCTAAGGGTTAACTATGTTCCCTGGGCGTGTTCTAACTGTATGGGGACTGCCCTAACAGGGGAAGGGAAGTGGTCACAGCCTTCACGTACAGGAAGGCTGTGATCACAGCCCTTCCCCCTCACACAGAGCGGAGGTCCGTGTTTACATACACGGACCTCCGCTCCTTCGCTCCGGGGGGGCCATCGCGGGTAGCCGGCGGCAATCGAAGCCGCCGCACCCGCTCCCTGGCCCTCCCCGAACACAGTGAGCGCGCGGGCGCGCCTCCGGCGGCGTGCGCGCGCTCACTAAACTCGTTCCCGCAGCCGCCGTCGTATGACGGCGATTTGCGGGAACGAGCCACTTTGCCGCCGTCAGATGCCGATCGGCGGTCGGCAAGTGGTTAATAAATCCAATGTTTAAGTGCTTGTCTTTTTGTTGACAGCAAGCAGCTCTCGATTGTCTGAGACCAGTCACGAGATCTTGGCAACAAAACTCAGTGTAGAGATCAGGGGCTGGGAATGAGAAGACTGAGCGATATCCAGACGACGGGGACTCGCCAGGTAAATGGCAAGCCCAGTGACAATACAGGAGAAGGATTATCATCAAGTAGAAAAGATTAACATGGAATGTGAGACGCCCAACTTCTGTCGAACGGGCATGCTTCTTGAAAACCAGTGCCAGTGAGCGCTGAAAGGTGTGCTCTGGCGGGGGGGTGGGGGGGTGGGGGGGTTGCAGTTCCCTCTGTCAGAACACAATAGCTTAGAGAGGAGATTGCTGTACTCAGTTTTTTTTTTTCGTTCAGCCCGTAGTGTGTACAATGCATTAGATTAGTTTTGACTTTTCCTCCTGCTAGCTTGAGGTCATTTCCCTGTGTTCTTGATTTTGACTACATTTTGAAAATACTGCCCTCCTGAACTTTATTCACCCCCTTAAGGTTTCAATCATATCCCCCCTGTCCTTTCTTTCCTCCAGACTGTACATATTAAGTTCCCGAAGTTGCTCTCGTTATGTTTTATCCCTCAGACGTTTCACCGTTTGTATTGCCCATCTTTAGACTCGTTCCATCTAATCGATATCTTTTGGCAAGTGAGGTCTCCAGAACTGGAAAAGGTATTCTAAATGAGGTCTCACCAAAGATCTATATAGGGATAGATCAGGACCTCCTTCCTCCTGCTGGAGATCCCTCTAGTGATGCATCCTAGAATTTTGTTCACTTTTCCCACTGCAAATTTACCCAATTCAGCAGGGAATGGCATAATTTTGATCAGTGTGTAACCGTCCCCGCTCAACAGAAGTCAACCGTTTGATCACCTAGAAAACTTCTGTTGATCAGCAGCTGCTAATCAGTGTATTCTGACAGCATCAGCCCTCCCCGTAAGAATACAATGCCCTGGCAGGGGGGATTCCCTCATCCACTTCACTTGTGTGGATATAGGAACCCCTGTGTTTTTTTAATGAAAAACAAACTGTCTATGGCCAGTTTACAGTGACCAATAAACATCTCTATACATCTAAAAAAATCATAAAAAAAACTTGATTAACAAATGGAATAGGATACACCACTGTCTTTAAAACTTTTGTTTTATATTTCTCCACATTTCTTGTATTTTATAAACAAAGGTCCAGCCAGATTTAATGTATTAATGCTCTAGGCAAAGAGGGTTTGGTGTTTCTTGTGACAACCAACATTTCATATTCCTGATATATGTCTGCCGCACCATGTACTTGTATGAAAAAGTATCCTGTTCTCTTTGCATTGCTTCCTTTGTGTGAAATTCCTGGTGTTCCTGTCAGTCCCTCTGCTTTCCTATTAAAACTGACCACACTAAGCAGGAGAACACACTGTGATCAGTTCTGTAACTTTGCTGGGAACTCCGTCTGTGCTTCTTCAATGATCAAACTTGCCCTGACACCCCTCCTGCACACAGCCTTTCACTGGGAAGCTTAGTGTGCTGCGGTTTATCCTCCCCTAGCTCTTATGCAGCTGAGAACAGGAGGAATGTGATTTTTTAAAAAAAGGGAGAAAAAGGGTATTTATAATGTTTTTTTAGTTCACCTTATACTGGAGAATCTCTGTATTCTTTTTTATCTTCTATAATTTAAACATATGGTTTTCTTATACCTCTACACAAAATGATTTGCCTTTCATTTCTATTTTAAGCTGAATGGGCTGTTTTACAAGGTGAGGGTGTACATTAACAAAGTCCTGTGTGGGCAACAAGCTAGAATACAAAATCACCTTCATTGGCCCAGTTACAGAGTCAGGTTAAAAAAAGACAAAGTCCAGTCTAGCTCAATCAATAGAAAAAAAATAAACTAACAGAGTAAATAAATAGAAAACCCATATTTACTGAATCTTATGCAAACAGATGATCCAGAGGATGGCAAAAACCCGTATAATGCATGATCCAATTTTCTCCAGAGGGGAGGAAAACATTTTTTCGGATATTCCCTGGATCAACAATCTCAGGTGTTATTACCAATAGGTGTCCATATCCAGTTACACTGTATTTTGTCCATTTAAGAACACAACCAGCTCTTTTTAAAACAATATACTGAGCTGGCAAGAACTAGCTCCTGTGTGAGTCCATTCCACATTTCCACAGCTCTTACACACTGTATTACCGTTGATATTTACATAGAATAGTACAGATAATATTTGAATATATTCTATTTTGGAAGAACACATTAAGACACACCTAAGCAGATAAAAATGCTGATAAAACATTTAGTTTATATAAAGAACATTGCAGTACATCAAATGGCAAACTGACAAAAGGCAGCCTTTGTTTATAATATACCTCTATCCTGTAAGAGTTTAGAAGAGGATCCCACCACCTGTTAGAGCAAGAAAGACTGCTGGAAGGAATTAGAACCATCTAATATGTACTTTAAAGTGAAAAATATGAAAATAAAAAGTGGCCATTAAAGGAAACCTGTACTGATAGAAACATGTAGACTACCACTAACAACAACTTCTTGTAGAAAATGCTAGTTTTCTGGCTGCCTCTGACATGAATCATTTCTGAGTCACCAATGCAAAACTAGGATGTGTTCCAAGTGGCAATAAAATGTCTACCCTGTATGTTTACTTTGATCAGTGTAAAAGCCTTCCCACGCTGCATAAATTGGTCGTTTTATCCAGTGGTTCTCAACCCTGTCCTCAAGTACCCTCAACAGGCCATGTTTTGGGAATGTCTCTTAGATAAAATAGCTGTCCAAAATACCAAGCCATTGACTCTGATTTAAAGCACATATGCAAGATAAAGGAAAACCTGCAAACATGGCCTGTTGGGGGTACTTGAGGACAGGGTTGAGAACCACCGGTTTAACCAACTTCTGTTGAAGGGACATGTTGGAAAATTTTACAGATGCTATTCAGAATACATTGCCCGGTGGGGCGGGTGGGGATGGATTCCTCCATCCATTTTGTAGATAGAGACTTTCCTGTCTCTACATTGTTGTGGCTATCTGCTGCACTGTACAGGATCTAGCTGTCATAACAGCAGCTCAGTCCTGCAGATTACACTGGGAGTGTGTTGCTCTCCCTATGTAAATAACGGTCAATGTGACAGCAATCACTCTGTACCTGGAGTGCAGTCGGTGGCTCCTCAAAAACACAGCAGTGTCCCAGCTGTCAACGTGACAGCACAGCCCCACTGATAGCACAAGGAGAGAAATTCTCTCCCAATGTAATATGCAGTGATGGGCTGCTTTGCATTCATTTATGAATGAAGGCTACTGCTAACATTCATTCATAAGTTCCTGTTTCGTGTAAAAAAAAAAAAAAAAAAGTATCTTTGCATTAAGTCCCAGGGAACCTGGTCCCAGCAAGGCTTAAGCTGGCCATAAAGAGTTCGAATCTCAGTCGGTTCAGCAGGCACCGGCTGAGATTCGAACCATGTGTGGGCAGGATGATTGTACCCAAGTTGATTGATTGATCAGCTTAGGTACAACCAGAACGTCTGATTTTTTTTTTGTTTTTACAGCTATAGTTGCTAGCAATAATCACTGTGTGTTCTCCCACCCCCTCCCACCGGGAATGGCTCCGCGGGAGGGATTCCCCCATCAACACTGACTGCATTGATGGGGGAATTGAGCAATTTTCGATTTTTTGGCTTTAGAAAGTATCAAAACAAGTGGATCTGCAACAGTCCTGTAATCAGAAGCAGAGAACAGCAGCTACACAAGTCTCTCAGCACAGGTATCCTGTAAATTACTCCATTTAAGGCAATGCAAAAAGAGTGGTGTCGTACAAACTGCAGTCACTGCCAGCAACAATTTAGGCCTCAACTATTGTTACAAAATCAGTTTAGAATAGTTTCTAAGGGTTACTGCACTTTATGTGACACTGCGCATTTTTGTATAACCTTACTGAATAAGCTTAAAACTGAAGTCTAGGTATTATCTCTATTGCATACCTACATTGGTCCAGGTTTGGCCCACACAAGTATGCATAGCTCATACCTGATAGATCATTGGGGAAACTGATAATCACTGTAATAGCAGCCACTACAGTGATCGCTGCAGACTTCTGGTTTCTGAGCAGCTTCTCTTCTGCATAGTGACCACAGGGGGACACTTGCTCGACACACCCGCCAATCACAAAAATTATTTTTAAATGAATACAAGGCATTCTCTGATTGTATGAGGTGGAAAGGCAGGGCAGTGGGATCACAATCACCACCTCATCCAATTAGAGAAAGCCGTATATTTATTGAAAAAATACAAGGCGTTTTGTAAATGGTGGCCTGCTGAGCGAGACCTCTGCGGTTGCTATGCAGTAGCGAAAACCGCAAGCCACAGGACCCAGAAGATTGTGGTGATCGATGTAGTAGCAGCGACTACTTCAATGTTTCTCAGTTTCCACAATAATCCCACAGATAAGAGATATATATACTACATTTATCCATAATACATACTACATTGATCCAATTCAGACAAGTGTAACCATGCAATAAAGCTCATACCAAGTTTTAAAGTATACGGAGTGCTTTATTGTATACTTTATATTTTGTAACAAGGTCCATCTCTCGATTTGCAGATATTAATCCGCCCTTTAGACTAAAATCACTCCTTAGCAGCTGGCCTCACCTTCACCAACATGCAAAAAAATCTCAGCCCAAGGCATGAAGGGAAGCTACACAGAACCTGAATAGGTGTGTGATGAACCCAACAGCATGTAGAGGAGGGAGGAAGCATTTAGTACACTATACATGGTTATGTTAAATTCCTTCCAGTGTCCATAGAGAAGGCTCAGGCAACCTGCGACCTTCAGCAACCTGAGCCCATAAGGAACTGCTAGCTGTTAAACTGTACCAAAACGCATAGTTCCTCAGCTGATGATAGTTCGCAGGTTGTCTTTGCATATTAGACTCATGCAGCACACCCGTGTCTACTATCCCATGGCACCATTGCAGTACTTACTACCAGCGTGAAGGAGAGATACTGATTTAGACAGTGAAAGTGCCTGAAGTAGTGACCGACCACTGACGTTGAACACAGAATCTACAAGCAGGAATAAAACCTTAACAAACATACTTTCGAAGCCTTGCATCTGAAAGTCCAGGCAGCAAAGCATTCACCAAGCCCACAATTTATCAAGCTTTATTATCATCATGCAAATAAACACTATCATTTCATAAATAGTTTTTAACTCAAATTAAACATTTTCAATGCTTGTTAAACCCTTAGACCTCATGCACACAGGACATTTGACAGTTTTACAGCAGCTGTTTTTAGCTGCAGACATTTTTTTCCTACAGTCAATAAACTCCCCATCATGTTATCCTATGTGTTCATTCACACATAGTCTGTAATCAGCTGTTTTGGCTGGGTCGTTTTTGAGCTGTAAAAAAACCCCAAGACCAGTGGGTTCTGAGAGACGTTTTTCAGCTGTAAAAATGCTCAAAAACGCAAAAAAACGAGGCTGAACATCGGTCCCCAACATTTTTGGATGTTTTAGATCAATTGAGGAAAAAAAAAAAAAACTCTGGCCCTTTAAAAACGTGAAAAAACGCTAAAAAATGACAGGAATATAACGCAAATAAAAGATGAAAAAAAATCACTGATAAGCTACTGACGTTTTTTAGGACTTTTTTTTAATGTCCTGTGTGCATGAAGCCTTAGACATTTTTCTATTTATCATTTGTATTTACATTGGAGCTGCCATATTAGCTCATTGCATATTCAAGCTCTGCTTTGCAGTAATTGTGCTTTACTGATCTTTCTCACATTGCAAGTCTATTAGGTAGCCAACTCTTTCAAAATAATTTACTCCTAATGTCGCTGGTATCTTAACAGCAGTTATTAAGGTAGAGCCATTGTAAGAGCTGAAAACCTTGACTCCAGTCGGATCTTCAAAGCTCTACAATTAATATAATACCGAAAACATCAAAAACAAACATCTAAAATGTGTCAGTCCCAAAAAAAAATTACGTAATTCTGTGTTTTGTCCATGCAGGGCAAATTAAAAGGTTTGTTATATTATAATGCCTCTCTCCCCACTCTCCAGCAGCATATACAGGCAGTCCCCTAGTTATGAACATCCAACTTATGAACGACTCCTACTTACAAACGGAGGGAGACAACAGGAAGTGAGAGGAAATCTCCCCCTAGGAAGGGAAATTCACTCCTCTAAGAGTTATTATGGGAAAAAGGGGTCTCCACTGATGCTTTATCACCAAGGTTTGCTTCCACAACAACCCAAAATTTTCAAAATCCAATTATCATTGGGACAGGAAGTGAGGTGAAATCTTCTGAACAGAAACACAGACAGCAAAACAAACATTACAGGGGTGTTAACCCTTCCCTATGCTATCCAAAAAGCTTAAAAATATTTGTTTTGGCTTAAGCTACACTTAAAAAATGTATCTGTTCCGACTTACAAACAAATTCGACTTATGAACAAACCTACAGTCCCTATCTTGTTTGTAACCCGGGGACCGCCTGTA
The DNA here is from genome assembly GCA_018402905.1 of Glandirana rugosa. NCBI lineage: Eukaryota > Metazoa > Chordata > Amphibia > Anura > Ranidae > Glandirana > Glandirana rugosa. The sequence continues at coordinate 432,163 of BLSH010511776.1, read as the reverse complement.
CTCACCTTTGCTTGGCTCCCTGCCATTCTATACAGCTGCCGTGACTGAAGTATGTAACCTTAGCAATACGGTTATCCTTCAACCTGTCCCATAAGCCCCCAAAAGTTTTATACTAACCTGTCCACACACCTACCAATTCCATACACATGCACTGCTGCAAACGCTCCTGGCTGGTCTGTTTTGCTTTCTGAGCATGCACAGAAAAATCCAACCACTGTGTGGGAATCTGGCAGGATTGTGGGCAGGTAAGTTAAAGGATAACAAAGTACAGTTTTTCTTTACAATAGACACTGAATAATAATTCAAAATGTTAGCTTGCTACGAATACACTATACTTTTTCTTTACACAGTCAATTTATCAAAAGCCAATTCTTCTGCTATGGGTCATCATTGAAAGGTTCATTCATCTGTGGCATTTTACATCTCTTGTGGACTTCAGGAGAGCAATCCCCAGTAGAGATTCCAACGTATGCTACATTTTTCACTATACCATATATACTCGAGTATAAGCCGAGTTTTTCAGCACATTTTTTGTGCTGAAAAAGACCCCCCTCGGCTTATACTCGAGTCAGTGTCTGTGGGTGATGAGTAGATTCACATTGCACAGAGCCGCGCTGCTTCTAAGAGCCGTTCTGTGCTTGGTAAGTGTGATTAAACACATTGGAATGCAGAGAGTGCTGAGAGAGGTGGGGGAGGTGGGCGGGACAAGCTGATGTTAGCTGTTCAGTCCCGCCCACCTCCTGATCTCCGTGAAGAGCTGCAGCTCTCTCTCTGCATTCTTTGCATTCCAATGTGATTAGTCACACTTACAAAGCACAGAATGGCTCTTAGAAGCAGCACAGCTCTGTTTAATGTGAATCTACCTTACTCATCCCTTATGTGTTCTGGCTACAGTCTGTGTCCTGGATAAAATCCCTGTGTCCTGGCTACAATACCTGTGTTCTGGCTACAGTCTGTGTCCTGGCTAAAATCCCTGTGTCCTGGCTAAAATCCCTGTGTCCTGGCTACAATACATGTGTTCTGGCTACAATAGCTGTGTTCTGGCTACAGTCTCTGTGTCCTGGATAAAATCCCTGTGTCCTGGCTACAATACCTGTGTTCTGGCTACAGTCTCTCTGTCCTGGATAAAATCCCTGTGTCCTGGCTACAATACCTGTGTTCTGGCTACAGTCTCTGTGTCCTGGCTACAATCCCTGAGTTCTGGCTCCCTGTCCCTGTGTTCTGGCTCCCTGTCCCTGTGTTCTGGCTACAATTCCTGTGTTCTGGCTGCTGCATTTGCCACCCTGGGCTTATACTCGGGTCAATAACTTTTCCCAGTTTTTTGTGGTAAAATTAGGTGCCTCGGCTTATATTCGAGATGGCTTATACTCGAGTATATACGGTATATATTAAAATGGTAAACTCATAGGGGTTGATTTGCTAAAACTGGAGTGTGAAAATTTTGGTCCTGTGCATGGTAGCCAATCAGCTGCCAACTTCAGCTTGTTCAATAAGCCCCTGGTCACACACTGATTGACAGTTTCAAATTGCATGAAAAGCTGCACCCTATTGTCCGGATTGGAATGGGCTCCGTCGGAGTCGCACCATTTTTGAAAGTAGTTCCTGCACTACTTTTGCAAGTTCAATTGCAACTTGCATAGATATCTTCAAGGCACACCTAAAGTAGCACTGAAATGCTACTTTGAAATTGTGCTTCTTCAAGTGAATGTTGTTGCGATTGGTGTGACGGGGGTTTTAAGCTTTGACCAAAAAAAAAAAAAAAAAACTGGAAGCTGATTGGTTTCCATGCACAGCTGCACCAGATTTCGCACTCTCCAGTTTTAGTAAATATCCCCATAAGGTGAATGTGACTCCCTTGTATGCCTCTTGGAGATGGGTGAGCTAGAGCCTTTGTGTGTAATTTCTCAGCATCCAAACAAAAATGATATCAGCTTTGTGTGGATTAGACCCCCATAAACCATTTGGAAAAACAATAGACTGTAGACAATAGACTCTTTAATAGCAAGATTGTCAAAGTAATACTAGGACTACCTTTGTTGACCTCCTTCTAAGTTGCCCTTTAGGAAAGGTCAGAAATCCTTATCTGCATGCTCAAATCCTTATCTGCTCAGTGGCTTAAATTACTGAATCAAGAGGGTCAGCGAGACAACCATACAACTAGCGTTTTCAGAAGAAGAGTCAGCAGTGGAAGCCTCCAAAGTTCTCTCATGACAAACTTCCTTTTAAACAGGAACATTAAACTCAATGTACACATACGTGTTTGTTATGGAATTTTCCCTAGCTCCCCTTCAGCAGGTTTGTATTTACCATATCCAATGACTGTGGCCTCCTGCTCTTTCTGCAGCCTGGTCTGTAAAAATTAGTGCCAGGCTACCTGTACTATAGACTTGAATGGAAGATACCAGTAGAGCAAGAGCAGTGTCATTTAGGTATATGGGACATTAGTGCGCAGGCAGCCCTGCACTGGATTTTTATCGGCCAGAATGCAGGCAGCACGGGAGGCCATCATAGTCATCAGACAAGTTAAAGGATAAGTTCACTTTTTGGAAAAAAATAATAAATGCACATTTTTTTGCAGATAAAAAAATGTGCATTTATTATTTATCTTTATTTTTTTGGAGCCTGTAAAGCATTCCACCAGTGATCAGCAGATTGCTGGTGCCATGCAGGTCTTCAACAGATCTGCCAGTGTATCTACTTTCCCATATGGGTAAGCATATACAATCTGACAGGAAGCATGACTGAACTACCACAGCTTTTTACAGCGCTGTGGTAGTTCATTGAAAACTACCAGACAAAAGTCGCAAAGGCTGCCGTACCTTGTAGATTTTCATGCACAGAGCCCTGTCAATCAGTGATGTGGCGGGCAGAGCCCCGCTCGGCAACATTTTCTTAAAATTATGACAGCTAGTGGGGAGGTAGAAGAACCCTGCTGGCTGTCAGAGCGGATATCGGGGAGGTGCAGGGGGCGGTCCGTTCATTATGTGTTACACCCTGAATATGGGTGTAACAAGTAACATGTTACGAAAGATGAACTTATTCTTTAAGTACAAACCTGCTGGAACAGGGCCACATGTATGGAAAACAGAAATTCATAATATTTGCAGAAACCTTTTTGAAGGTATCAGAACTGAAGACCATTAAGGGCACATTTTGGTACACAACTCACTTCCCCAAGGAACACTGGAGAGATCCTCTAGCAAATCTACTTTTTATAGCATAAATAATGTGCAGTTAAAGCGTATCTAAACCCTAAAACTGAACTTCTTTAAATTGGCACATTTTGTTCTGACAAATATACCATTAAACCTTCCACAGCTATACCTTACGTACATTATTATTTTTTTGTGCTAGGAAATGCATAGTACTGTATTGGAAGAGTTCTACTCTTCCATCTGTAGAGTCCTGGAAGGTTTCGGTGAACAAAGCCCTGCCCTTTTATAAAGCTATATATTCGAATAAGGGAGCAATACTTACGTTTGATAAGGTATGGGGGGGGGGGGGGGTGGATAGCTTCTCCTCTCACTGTCACAGACTAGTTTTTGCCTTATTTAATGCTATCCTTTCTGTTATATGAGTTTTCCAATATGTACCCCTGTTGATTCTGATGGGGCAGGTTAATGGTCTTTCTGCAATAATAATGGTAGGTCTCACAGATTACATCCTCTGGAGTGTGTGCACTTCTTTATGTGTAATACATTTTTTTATTTTTTTGGGACGGCTTACCATATTGTGGTTGGCGGTCCTTAATATTTTATTAGTGTATTGTGCTTGTTTAATGAAAATAAAGAATTTTTCCCAAAAAAAGCATCTTTTTACATCTGCTGGATAAGGAAGAAAAGCACTTGCTCATCTTGCCAGAAATCTAGTGAGCTAATAACGCAGTGTCTCTGCCTGAGCTATTACCAGTCACATTGTTCTTAGTTAGCTCTCTCTAGGTTATGGAGAAAAGGAGAAGGGCAGGGCTCTGTTGCACTTATATACAGTATACACTATACAGATAGACAAACAGGCATTGTCACCCTAGGACTGGAAGTGTGTTACTACCAGGATCTCCATTTTTTTTTTTTGGGGGAGAGGGGGGTTGATGTACTTTAACTTTAAAACAAATACAACATTGCTAATATCAAGCAGTGTGGCACTCAGTGATTTATACTCACCATCCCCAGGGTCACCAATGGAAAGGTCACGAGTTAAGCGAGGCTTCCCAAGGAAATTTTTTGGAGAGGAATAAGAGTAAGAGCGGAATCTAAGACCTGAGGTCAAAGGGTCCTGCAGAAAAAATACATATTGTTTTTAATTTGTGGTCAAAAATATATACACCTATTGCATTCCTTGCTCCTTTCAATTTATAAGAATTACTAAAAATTTCAGTTATCATTGCCTATCTGAATATATAAATAAGTGAACTCACAGAAGAACTTTCTCTAATAGGATATGTGAAGGTAACAGTTATGTGGCAAGATAGGTAAAATCATATTTTAATCATTCAGAGCACTGAGATCCTGCCATACTTTATTTTTAAAGATGCCTCACAAAAAGGTCTGGGCGTTTCTAAAGCTTGCGGTGCTAAAGTATGATGGACGTAGCTCAGCTCACTGGAAGTAAACATGCAGAGCAAGGCAAGGAGGGACAAGTTTTCCAGTGTTATGTGAACAAAGGGATCTCTGACCTCACCTTTAGACAAGCATGCTCCCGGTGATCCCTACAAGCTAATTATAAGATAGCAAAAAAAATGCCAGAGATGCCTTTTCATGTAATGTATATCCAGAGGGCTCTGTACTTGTAGACAGCTAGCATAAAAGAAAAGTAAATATACCCTAACAGGACCCTGATGAACACAGTAAAGGTGTACAAATACTAAAGGAGAAAGGCAAAAAGGTGAAAAGCTGTATCTCCAAACTTGCTTGATTTGCCTGGATATATTACAGAAGCCAAATAACCTAAAATGCATTTATTCTGTAACATTACACATTTGTTCCTACTGCTAATGTGGCATAAAATGTTTTTGCTTCTTGGGTGAAAACTCCCAGAGGCAATGAATGTGACGTGAATGACAATACCTTACTCTGTGCGAAGGGTAGAGTTCCAGCTGGTCTGATTTGGAAATCAGGATTAGTCTCGGGGGAGTCCAGTTCATCACCACTGTTCCCAAGAAGGCCAGAAGAGTCCTCTTTAGTAGAACAGCCAGAATTGTCATACCTGCTATATGTCCCTTCTCCTTCACTGTCTGCATCAAGCCCATCTAAACTGGAACTGCAAAGAGATGGTCAATATCACATTGTAAATGTATAATAAAAAATATATATATATATGTGTGTAACGCATACAAAACTGCCAATGCAACTAGTATCTGAGACAACCTGTTCCTTCAAATCAGCTGTATAGTAAACGCTAGAAAGTGACTGAAGCACATACTGACAAAAATTAGCTATGATTAAAGTGTGCAATCATACAAGCACATCAAACACATTATAATTCAACCTAAATAAATCTATAAAAATGTTATCTTCTTGTCACTGCTACATATGGTGGATCAGAATGTTCAGAAGCATGAGGTATCCGTAAGTATTTTACAAAACGCAATAAACAATAATAACTTTAGTATATTTAAATAGTTTAGTGGTAAAATACCAGATGAAGCATATAACTTAGTGAAGTTAAACATTTTTTTTTCATCTCCAGAAACTTAAAAGGTTTTCATAATACTTGACACGGGGTTTCTCCATCCCAAATCAACCAAATGCTTCTAACATTCTGGAAAAAAAGGCATTTGGATTGGAGGAGCTCCACTGTTGGTAAAATGAAGCTGCAACCTCCATGTTTCAAGGATATTAGTTCTTAAAAATATAATTTTATTGGGACTTCTCTAATGAGACACAAAAAACAATGGAGAAAGCTATTCTTGGGGTTCATCCATATTTTTTTCCCAAAAATATTTATTAAAAAACTATAAATTTCACAAGGCTTTTCAGCTATTCTTAAAAGCTCAAATCACAATAAACCAAAGCTAAAACCAGGCTCCAGGTTCAATGCTGTCATCTAGTAGGAAATTATACTCTCTCTCCCCAGTCTAAAATGGAAAAAAACTAAAATGTTACTTGTCAGTGCCCCCCCCCCCCCCCAAATCACAGAACCCCTCCTAATCACCTAGTCCCTTCTTCACATCAGAGACCTATCTTAACTCCAGCAGCATGGCAGGGAAGGAGGTGGAGCAGGACTTTCATCCTCTCCTATATACTGGGGGTGGCACTGCATGCTGCCTGTCCTGTATAAGTATCATGCATTGCTTGGCCCTAGAGCGTCATTTATAGTTGTTTTGGTGCTGATGGGCAGCCAGCCCACCTCCACACCACGGCAATTCATGATGCTGAACCAGGGCAAACTAAGTTCTTTGCTTGTGGCACACTGGGGGAGCCCAAACAGCGACCCAGACTGCCGCAGCACCTTTGTTGAGAAATAATTGTCTAAATAAATAGCGTTGCAGGATTTTTTTTTAAATCAGAGCGTTGCAGGTTTATTTTAAAATTCAGTTTAAAAGTTTGACAAACTGGTACAAAAGTAGTCAAAAAAAAAGCAATCCCTAGCAGACACATTACTTTTTCACATAAAAAACACAAATCGGAATTGTTGCCCTGTTTTAATAATTTGAGTGGGAAATAAAACAGCAGTGTCTGGGCCCATTATAGGGCAGCTGTAAAATGTTGTACTGTGTGCTGGTGAATTAAATACCAACTGGCAAGCCGTGAAACTAAAGCACAGCTGAAAAACCTTTTAAGAGAAGCAAAATGTTGCTCACGGGTCGTGAAAGCAGTTTACACTAGTGTAGGAGCAATTTTTTTCTAATGGCTTATCTCTGGTGTCACTTCTGTCACCATGGAGGTAAATCCCTGACATATTTGTGTCACAGTAATGAGTGAAGTTCAGTCACAGAACAAAGTGCTTCAGGTAACCGTGACTAATAGTCCGCACCCTGCAAATGCTTTTCTAAAGATTTTACATCCAAACCAAATGCCAGACAGTAGCTACATCTAGCTTCTGGGTGACTGCAATATAGTCTCATCTTGCTAACACATGTTACAATATGATTACAAGATTTTCATTTTGTATTTATTCATTTACTATAACAATTACAATGTGTTTCCTCGTTGGGTCATGTCTGAACTTTCTGATCTACCAAATAGAATAGTGACAAGTAGGTGAGGGATGCTCATATGATTGTGCTCTATATGTGATCATAACAGATTTTTCTTTTAGCTTGTGGTATAATTGGTTACTTTATTATTTTACTGCCAAAAGGCAACTGAATAAACCAAAAATGAAAATATAGCTCACAATATGCAGCATCATATTCCATAGTGAATACCAACTCTGTCAGGATAGTATGGATGGCCTTGTCTATGTTGGGGAACTTTCCCCTCAATTCCTTTCTCAACAACACTTCCCCAGTCTATCCCAAACTTAAAGCCTAACTCCAGGTTTTGGTGAACTTTAACCTCTTGGCGCCAGCCATACGCATACAATATCTCACAAAAGTGAGTACACCCCTCACATTTTTGTAAATATTTTATTATATCTTTTCATGTGACAACAATGAAGAAATAACACGTTGATGCAATGTAAAGTAGTGAGTGTACAGCTTGTATAACAGTGTAAATTTGCTATCCCCCCAAAATCATTCAACACACAGCTATTAATGTCTAAACCGCTGGCAGCAAAAGTGAGTACACCCTTAAGTGAAAATGTCCAAATTGGGCCCAAAGTGTCAATATTTTGTGTGGCCACCATTTTCCAGCACTGCCTCAACTCTTTTGGGCATGAAGTTCACCAGAGCTTCACAGGTTGCCACTGGAGTCCTCTTCCACTCCTCCATGACGACATCACAGAGCTGGTGGATGTTAGAGACCTTGCGCTCCTCCATCTTCCATTTGAGGATGCCCCACAGATGCTCAATAGGGTTTAGGTCTTGGCTTGGCCAGTCCATCACCTTTACCCTCAGCTTCTTTAGCAAGGCAGTGGTCATCTTGGAAGTTTGTTTAGGGTCGTTATGTTGGAATACTGCCCTGTAGCCCAGTCTCCGAAGGGAGGGGATCATGCTCTGCTTCAGTATGTCACAGTACATGTTGGCATGATTCCTTCTATGATCTCTAGCTCCAATGCCGGCAGCAATCATGCAGCCCCAGACCATGACACTCCCACCACCATGCTTGACTGTAGGCAAGACACACGTGCTTTGGTTCTTCTAACCTGGCTGCCGACACACATGCTTGACACCATCTGACCAAATAAGTTTTTCTTGGTCTCATCAGACCACAGGACATGGTTTCAGTAACCCATGTCCTTAGTCTGCTTGTCTTCAGCAAACTGTTTGTTGGCTTTCTTGTGCATCATCTTTAGAAGAGGCTTCCTTCTGGGATGACAGCCATGCAGACCAATTTGATGCAGTGTGTGGTGTATGGTCTGAGCACTGACAGGCTGATCCCCACCCCTTCAACCTCTGCAGCAATGCTGGCAATACTCATACATCTATTTCCCAAAGACAACCTCTGGATATGACGTTGAGCATGTGAACGCAACTTCTTTGGTCGACCATGGCGAGGCCTGTTCTGAGTGGAACCTGTCCTGTTAAACAGCTGTATGGTCTTGGCCACCATGCTGCAGCTCAGTTTCATTCTATGCCATGAGGTGCCATGTTGAACTTCCAGTGACCAGTACAAGAGAGAGAGCGATAACACCAAATTCAACACACCTGCTCCCCATTCACACCTGAGACCTTGTAACACTAACGAATCACATGACACTGGGGAGGGAAAATGGCTAATTGGACCCAATTTGGACATTTTCACTTAGGGGTGTACTCACTTTTTTTGCCAGCAGTTTAGTCATTAATGGCTGTGTGTTGAGTTATTTTGAGGTGACAGCAAATTTACACCGTTATACAACCTGTACACTTACTACTTTAAATTGTAGCAAAGTGTCATTTCTTCAGTGTTTTCACATGAAAAGATATAATAAATATTTACAAAAATGTGCGGGTGTACTCACTTTTGTGAGATGCTGTATATGTGGCCCTGGTAAACAGCTTTCTATGCCAAGAGCGCATCAACTGCACGCTCCCAGCACAGTACATGGCAGGGATTCGTAAGCTCCTGATGCATACTTGTGATCGGGAGCTCGGGTCCCATGACACGAATGCCCGCCTCTCTGCTTTTAGAACTCTTAAAGGGCCGGGAGGTAGTCGGCACGGAGGGGTTAAATAGTTGGTACGGACCAAGCTGGTCCAAACGCCAAATACATGCAGTGGCAATTTCTTTCACTAATACATGCAGTGGCTGTCAGCACTGTATGAACTGTATGTAGCATCAGCTACATACAGTCTACAATGCTGTGTACCAGTAGCAGGACGTGATCTTCCCATCCCATTCCCAGAATAAAATTCGGGCTGAGCACTACATAGACATTCACAGGAGGTTTACTCATTTTTGAATGAATACAAGACTTCCTCTGATTAGCTGAGGTGGAGAGGCAGACAGATGCCATCATGATCTCCAGCTCAGGCAATCAAAAGCTTTGTATTCATTAGAAAAAAAATACAAAGCTTCCTGTGAATGGCTGAGCATCTCTAAGTCTGATTCGATTTTGTTCCAGGAGTGGGACAGAAAGTTCCCATCCCGCTGCCAGAACACAGCGCTGTATACTATACATAGTTGAGGCTACATATAGCGTAAAGCTTGGTCCAAACAAACTTATTTAAAGTTCACTAAAACATGGAGTTAGGCTCCATAACATGTATAAAAACCCATGAGAAAAATGTGTGCATTGATATCCATTTATACTCGTTTTTATGCGCATTTCAGTGTGTTTTTATGTGCATTGACACTCACTGTTGTTTTTGCATTTTTTCCTATTTCCGGCGTCATCCCTTTCACTTGCATTGATGCGCGTTTAATGTGCTGTTTATGAGTGCTATGGAAAAATTCTGATACATTGGATTTTTCTGCACAGCTCTGCATCACATATGACACCAGCATTTTGGTGTTAATAGGGCACAGAGGAAACAACCGTTTTCTGCGTACCTTTGCACAGACTTGTGTTTTTCTATGGCCGGAGTTCCACTGAAGGAATGACGACCATAAAACTCACTGTTATTAGAAGACAAAACTGGTCAGGAAAGGTGCAATATAGTTACAAAAATTCTCAAGTATAAGAAAAAGCAGGTTTTTAGGAGGTCTGGAAATTGCTAAACAGAGTCTTGATATAATTAGATTTATTTAGGGGGGATTTTGGATGGTAAAACATCAAAACTGCCATATTGTACTTTATATCCTGTATAGTAATTAAAGCTTCTAAAGGACATTAAGGTAACCAAGTATGATAGCAGGTGCACACTACACATAGCGGCCTAGTCTCTATTTTCTCTCTGCTAGAGTCGAATGCCATCTGTTCTGTACAGGCAATGCTTCAGTATTTCCAAGTAGTTCCCATACTCCCTCCTTTTCCTGAATTCCTATTGGCCCTCCACTATGGTGGGTTCCCTCGTTGGCCAATGAGATTTCAGAAGGACAGGAGGGAGTGGGTAGGTTACAACACTACACTAATTACGAGCTGCTGAAGGTTTGTGCAGGAATCTCTTAAAGCCCAACTGTACCTGATTTGTCCCCCTTTCTAGGGCCCCACAAAATCTTTATGCATACCTCTTTTCCAACAATTTTGGAACTGGTCGCATGACTTCATAAGTTCTCTGATGTTGGGTGGGCCCTGAATATTTAAGGGAGCAATGCCATTTAATGACCTGGTGCCACTCTATAGCATTCTCCTGCAAGTCCAGGGAAGCCTGATATGACCCCAGGGGTGTGCTCCTTGATGCTCTTTCGTCACAGGAAGTGGGTTGAAAAATGTTTGAGTGTCTGTGTCACCCCCTTATACTTACCTGAGTCCGATCTCAATCCAGCACTGTACTCGTCTGCAGCGATTCTGAGGTAGAGGGAGCCATTGGCTCCCCCTGCTGGGAGTCAAATCATGTGAAGAGGAAGCAGGGGGATGGGCTAAGCCTTGCTGTGTATGCATATAGATGCAGACAGTGCGACTCAGGATCGAGTCTGCAGGTGTGCCACCATAGGAAGCAGCTTTCTAAGGTGGCACACCAAGAAGTGAAGTAGCCAGGAGCGCCAGCGGGGGACCGGAAAAGAGGAAGATCGGGGCTGCTCTGTGCAGTTCCATTGCACAGAGCCGGTACGTATAATGTTAGTTATTTTAAAGGAAAAAAATTACTTTAAAAATGCTTTAAACAAAAACTGCTATGCACCATTATTGGCAGTATATGTAACTTACTAATGCACCGATATAGTTAGAGCATGGTGACTGATGTGTAAAGCTGAAAGGGTGCAAGAAAGCTCTTTTTATATTCCACAAGAAACCGGATAGCTGATCTGACGGAGTTTTAATCTAAAGGACCCATAACCAATCGTGAAGTTGTCAAACAATTCTGACACATGAAGGAACTAGTAACCCTGAGTGCCTGTTACTATGTTGCTTGTTACAAAAAGACTTTCAGAAATGTTGTCACTGCATCCCCAGCTCATCTTACAATGCAAGGTATATCTCGGTCAGCTGCTTAGGCCGCATTTTGCACAGTTGGATGCTGCAAGGCATTGAGTCAATGCCAAATTTTCAAAAGTCAAAATTTTAATATTGTACATGCCCCAGGATAAATGGTCTTTGCAGCAGAATTTTGATGGTGGCGCCTATTTTGCAATACAAGGGTTAGCTTACAGGCATGAATAATGACAGGTGTCATTAGGACTGTAGATTCTGATCATTCGCTGCAGATACCATGACATCGGGGGGCAGGTGTTCACTTGAAAAAACTTCCAGCTTTGCTACTTTATTTAAGAAGGTCTATATTCCTTATTTACTGGGTAGGCAGAAAACCCTATTTTCTGTAGCTTTTATTTTCGTAGAAGTACATTCAGCAAAGAGGTAAACAGCCACTACCAACGTTTTTCACGTTTTATTTATTTATTGCTGGTTCTGCAGTCCCATTTTTATATATAATTGTTTTTTGTATTGCTACAATATCTGTTTGCACACAACATGAAGCATGCTAGATAAAATATCACATCAAGAATACTGACTCACCATGCTTGCTAGTTTTTCATTTTGTATCTATCTTTTTTATACAGATATTGTTTAACACGGTGGAGTGGGTTAAACCAATCTGCCCATCAGCAACCTTCACCTGCTCAATTTATACATTTAGTGGTATGGCAGACTCAGTATACTAAAGATATAAAGCATTCTACCCTGCAGTCACTCTCCTTACCTTCTTTTCTTGTAGGCCACATAAGCGGCATTTCTTTCGGTGCTGTATCCCAGTGTTCTGCACTGGCGGTTACTGGATGCAGGTGTGGAAAGCCTTGAAGGCGAGATGTAGGCGGGAGAGTCTGCACTGTCTGCATTGTTTACCTCTGCTCGGGAATTCTCAGGGGAAGCACAGGTGGAGGGACTGGTATCCCTGACAGAGCTCTCAGATGTCGGGGTGGAGTCGAATTGGTCTGTATTGGGAACTTCACAGCCAGCATTGTTCAAGTGAATGAAGTTAATCTCCGAATTATTCACCTAAAAGAATTAAAAACTTACATAAGTCAGACAGCAAAAATTTGACTTTCCCACCTGGGACACTGCCTTTTTTTCTTAAAGGAGGACAGTAAAACAGTACACTTTAAATGATAATTACTGATACAATGCATGAGTATGGGCAATGTATACTCAATGTCATGTGGATTAATGCAATAGAAGCTGTGCATGGCTGCTCCACCTACACAGAAATTGGGACAAGCAAATTGCTTTGGATAAGGTCAGGTTTGCAATAAGATTGCTATTTCGCATCACTGTGCAATCAAATTTGCTCAGTGAACAGGCAAAAGTTCAAACTTTATTATGAGCAGGATCCCACTATCATTTACGTACATGCAGAGATGATTATGGTGCAAGACTACCTGGTTTCTCTAACTCAGGGGTCTCCAAACTTTGTAAACAAAGGTCCAGTTTACTGTCCAACAGACTTTAGGGGGGATAAATTGCAGCCAGTGGGAATAATGCCTCAGGCTGGGTGATCAGTGAAGCCTCAGGCCTGGTGGTCAGTAAATAAATTACATAGAGCATTGGTCAGTAGGAGAAGGAATAGCGTCCCATAGTTGGCACTAGTGGGAGAAATAGTGCCCCACCATTGGTATCAGTGGGGGGAAAAGAGCCCCATCATTGGTGGCAGTGGGGGGAATAGTGCCCCATCATTGGTATCAGTGGGAGGAATAGTACCCCATCATTGGTGTCAGTGGGAGTAATCGTGCCCCATCATTGGTGTCAGTGGGAGGAATCGTGTCCCATCACTGGTATCAGTGGGAGGAATCATGAGCCATCACTGGTATCAATGGGAGGAACAGTGACCCATCAGTGGTATCAATGGAAGGAACAATGCCCCACGTAGTTGTCATTGGGAGGAAAAGTGCCCCATCGTTTATCTAAAACTAAAAATCCTGTCCCATCATACTGCACTTGATAAGGTTGTCTATCCAGAAGCTGAGATTACTGATGTGGTCTCCCACAATGCACAGCTCCCATGATTCTTATCAGCTAACATGCTGGACACTGGTCCCAAGAGCAGAGCTGGGATATTAGGGAACCTGAATTTTACAACAGAGTAGTTGGGTGACAGGAAGGGTAGAAGGGAAACAGTCAGGGAGGCTGATCCTGGGCTGGAGCATCCCAATAGGTACGCCCCGTTGTGTGATATTGCAGAAACCAGTCAGGAATCAGCATCGCTGGAGCAGAGTGGCGCCCTTAGAAACACAGAGAGGCCAATCTGACACAAAGACCTGAAGCACCGAACTGTATGCTGTTTACCGGGCGTTCGGGTTTGGAACATCACGGATCGGGTGGACAGATTACTGGGAGGGGCTGGGGAAGACCCGGCTGTCATGGTGCATGTTGGCACCAATGACAAATTTAGAGGTAGGTGGAGTGTCCTAAAAAAAGATTTCAGGGACCTAGGAGTAGAATTGAGGGCTTAGGACCTCCAAGGTAGTATTCTCAGAAATACTACCAGTACCTCGAGTCACACCAGAGAGGCAGTGGGAGATTAGGGAAGTCAACAAGTGGCTGAGGAGCTGGTGTAGAAAGGAGGGTTTCAGGTTCCTGGAGAACTGGGCCGATTTCTCAATCGGTTATGAGCTCAGACCAGCTGGGAATGAGGATGGCCGAAAAGTTAGAGGGGCTTTTAAACTAGGCAATGAGGGGGGAGGGTCCAGACTTAGAAGTAGCCAGAGCGGAACAGAGTTCAGGGGGTAGTATTGGGAGTAGGAGTGGTAGGCCAAATAAAGAATTTAAATCCGAGGCGAGTAGTGTAACAAGTCCTATATGCAAAAGAGGATTACCCAGCAAGGGAACAGTAGGTGTCCAGACAAAACTACATGGCTTGTTCACGAATACCAGGAGTCTGGCAGACTAGATGGGAGAACTAGAGTTGCTACTGTACGAGGAGGAATTAGACTTTGTGGGAATTTCGGAGACTTGGTTCAACAGCTCTCATGATTGGTTGGCTACCATTCAGGGGTATTCCCTATATCACAGGGACAGGGTGGGCAAAAAAAGGGGAGGGGTATGCCTGTATATAAAAAATGACGTACAAATAAATGTCAGCGATGACATTAGTAGTGGATCTGGGGAGGAAGCTGAAGCCTTATGGGTAGAGCTACAAAGGGAGGATACCAGGGGGAAAGTAATACTGGGAATATGCTATAGTTCCCCTAATCAGAGGGGAAGTGTCATTATAATGGAGGATTTTAATTATCCAGATATTGACTGGGAGGAAGGTAGTCTGGTTGCAAAGGATGGAGAAATGGCAAAGGTGTTAAACTCATTTTTCTCCTCAGTATTCACGAAGGAAACAGGGGGCTCAGTTATTCAGAACTACAACCGGGACCAGATGGCTTACACCCGAGGGTCCTTAAGGAACTTAGCCAAATTATTGCCAGACCTTTGTACCTAATCTTTAGGAGCAATTTTCTGACTGGTATGATACCAGCCGATTGGTACCAATATATAACAAAGGACCAAGATATAGCCCTGGGAACTACAGACCAGTTAGCTTAACATCAATAATTGGCAAGCTCTTGGAGGGAATAATAAGGGATTATATACAAGATTATTGTAACGAGAACGGTATCATTAGCGGTAATCAACATGGGTTCATGAAGGATCGTTCTTGCCAAACCAATCTATTAACCTTCTATGAGGAGTTGAGCTGCCATCTAGATAAGGGAAGGCCTGTACACGTGGTGTATCTGGATTTTGCGAAAGCATTTAATACAGTTTCCCATAAATGTTTACTGTACACACTAAGGTCCCTTAACATGGATCAAAGGGTGAGCGCCTGGATTGAAAATTGGCTACAGGGGCGAGTCCAGAGTGTAGTGATAAATGAGGAGTACTCAGAATGGTCTGGTGTAGAAAGTGGTGTTCCCCAAGGTTCTGTCCTGGGACCAATCCTATTCAATTTATTCATAAACGATTTGGTGGACAGGGTGAACAGCTCAATCTCAATATTTGTGGATGATACCAAGCTAAGCAGAGCAATAAACTCTCCACAGGATGTGGAAACCTTGCAGGAAGATCTGAATAATGGGGTGGGCAGACAAGTGGCAAATGAGATTTAACGTAGAAAAATGTAAGATAATGCATTTGGGTACCAAGAACAAGAAAGCAAACTACTCACTAGGGGGAGAGCCTCTGGGGGAATCAAGGATGGAAAAAGACCTAGGGGTCCTAGTGGAGAACAGGCTCAGCAGTGGCATGTAATATCAAGCTGCTGCAAGCAAAGCTAACAAAGTGTTGGCATGCATCAAGAAAGGGATCAACTCCAGGGATAAATCAATAATTCTCCCAATATACAAGTCCCTGGTGAGGCCGCACCTGGAATATGCCATCCAGTTCTGGGCACCAGTCCTCAGGAAGGATGTCCTTGTATTGGAAAGGGTAGAGAGAAGGGCCACAAAGCTTATTAAGGGATTGCAGGACCTTGGTTATGAGGAAAGATTACAAGCACTGAACTTCTCTCTGGAGAAGAGACGCTTGAGAGGGGATATGATTTCAATGTACAAATACTGTACTAATGACCCCACAATAGGTACAAAATGATTTTGCGCAAGGGAGCACACAAAGACGCGCGGCTATTCACTAATAATAGAAGAAAGGCGGTTTAACCTTAAAAAGCGGTTTTTTTACAGTAAGAGCAGTGAGGATGTGGAATTCTCTTCCACAAGCAGTAGTCTCTGCTGGGAGTATAGATAATTTCAAAAAACTATTAGATGCACACCTAAGAGACCACAACATTGAGGGGTATACAATTTAATACTGGCATTAAAAAAACACACACATAGGTTGGACTTGTGTCTTTTTTCAACCTCGTTGACTATGTAACTATGTAACAACTCTGAGGTTATGTAATTTTTTTTTAAGTCAGATAGTTATTATTGAAAATGTTTGCAACAAACAAACACTTAAAGCATTGAGTTGAGAAGTATTGTACATTAATAAGGGTATACAAATATAACAGTTTGATTGTTATATAACATTGTGCAGTAAACTGATATCCAGGGAAGTTTCTTGTAGTCATTGTTCAGTGTTACCACTATCTTACATTATATGTTATATTTACTGTATATGTTGCATTACAGTACATCATATGTCTGAAAATATTCGCTAATATAAACAAGTCTTACTTCATCCACCACCATTGAGTTGGCATACACTTCATCATTGCCATTTAGCATGGCAGACAGCCTGGTAGCAGCAAGCATAGTGGGTGGGTATTTCAGCCTCTTCAGGACATCTACTGACGAATGTCTTTTTTCTGAAATTAAAAATTCACTCAAGTTACTAGAGGAAATATATAGTAACATTCACATAAAAATGATAATGCTGAGAACCAAAAATGGCAGAGGTTACAGAAGAATACAGCTTAATATGCCTTACCTGGAAACTGCCACAGTCATATAAAGGTTGAGTAATAGGCATGTGAAATGCCCCACAGAAATATTGTCCAACAAATTGGAAAATGAGTGCGCCCATTCAAGCATGTACCATACAAGGTGTATTTAGATATGTGATCGGTTTTCCCTGTCAAAATGATGACTCTAATCCATCTAGACACTGTCAGGAAACTTTACAGTTTGCTGAAAATGCACCTATTGCGGCCATTCCCAGCTCATGCCATGGCCAGGAACATCATTATGGATCCTCTGAAAAATAGGGCCTCCCCCCCAATCATTCTCCAATCATTAGCCACAATCCACAAAGTGGGTATATCTGAAAAGGTTACGACTTGATCATTCAACCACTGATATTTGAAACTATCAAAGTCAGGAGCTGTAGTTTCTTCCATGTGGGTCTTCCTCCTTCAAGGACATGCATAATTTTGATTGAACTTCCAATACTCTGATACTCTTTTGAGCATTTTTTTTTTTTTGCACCTAATAAACGATTGACCCACTTATAGCATGTTGGCTTGCTGAGGTGTTCCATGTTTGACATTTATAAATGTATGGTGAACCTATTTATAGGCGGAAAAAAATGCTTAATACCATAAGTACCATAAGAACAGCGTGGAATAGTCCAGGAAGCTGTAAATTGTTCAAGTTGGCTCTAAATCAGTGGTTCTCAACTCCTGTCCTCAGGACCCACCAACAGGCCAGATTTTAAGTATTACCTTGGGGAGATGCGGACTAGAATATCGCAATCACTGAGCAGCAAAAGAGATCACCTGTGATGCATTTCAGTTATCCTGCAAACCTGGCCTGTTAGTGGGTCCAGAGGACAGGAGTTGAGAACCACTGCTCTAAATTGTCAAAACTAATTTTCATAGCTCATGCCATAAACGGAGAAGGAGGAGGAAGGAGATTTTACAGCTGGCTCTTCTCAGTAAAGGCAAAGGTGACGGTAACAAATGAATGTAATGAGCCATTACTTATCAAAGTTGAAGCTCCCACTTAACACTGGAGGCTGCCCTGGCCCGGAAGCCAGAAATGGTACCATGTTCAATTGTTCCTTCAAGATAAATCCATTACCAGGAATGCACACATACTCTCCCACATTGCACTCAATAAACCTAACGATTGAGGTAGATGAGTGATACAGGTAATCACATACAAGCTTACATCTTGAACTCTAACAGACACTGCAGGATTCTTTCCAGCCAAATTCATAATCATTTGGATTTTTTGTTATATTACTTTTGCAAGGTTAATCCAGGACTTAAATGATGAAATATACACGATAACCTGTGCCATAAATAAGGCTTTTCTGATAACCAATAAATGGGTAACCAAAGGAGAACACATGGCCAGGGCTCAAAGCAAAGTTCTGGCTCGTGTTTGGGACAAACAGCATATGACTACCTAGATATTTCCAACAAGGAACAAGATACAAGTGGT
Source organism: Glandirana rugosa (assembly GCA_018402905.1). Classification (NCBI taxonomy): domain Eukaryota; kingdom Metazoa; phylum Chordata; class Amphibia; order Anura; family Ranidae; genus Glandirana; species Glandirana rugosa. The sequence goes on along the minus strand of BLSH010511776.1, from coordinate 413,675 downwards.
GCATTTTTAGGAAGATTACTGCATTTCTCTGCTGACAAGAGGCAGAGGTCCAAGCCACAATCCATCCACAGCATTCATTAATCCTGTACATGCACTCTATTTGTCATCTCTAGGGTATTGGATGTGCTTCTTAAAAAAAGAACACACAGAAGAATAGTAAACAATGAAATATGATAATTATATGTTGCAAACAAAGAAAAAGTATTTTAACCCGTCAGCTATTAACAGAAGTCCACAAATATGCGCTGCCCTGCTATACCCATGACTTTGGTCAAGCTTACCAATGCAACACCCTAATGGTAGCTCCATACACCCAGCAACAACTGGGTAACCATGAAGATAAAGTAAGCCAGTCATAAAAGATGGCTGACAGCCTTTTGAAGATGTTATTTGACTGGCTGTTCACTGACCCAATGACTTTAGAACACCGAGTTGCTGACCCAGAACGAGTATGCAAGACCAAGGAGGTCCAAGTAAAGTCAATAGACCCTAATTGCATCTTTGTTCAAGGTCAGTGGCTCAAAACATTAAACCAAATTGAGTCACCATGAATGCCAGACAATTAGCATTATAAATGTAATGTTTAAAGCCCAACTCTGGGGCACAAGAAAATAAATCAACTGTATAGCCAACTGCTCATTAAGTCTTGGGGTGCAGGGGTAACAAGAAATACTTTACCTTACTTCTCACTCCTGTGCTTTTGTAGGCTCTCCCCCATGCATTGGCTCCTGAAATCCGCCTTTTTAAGACGCTCCCAGCCACAGTCACATGCCTACCTCCTACAAATACAGGATTAATAGCCCTTCATTGTTAATGGTGCCGCTGAGGAACCATCCACAGCCCAGAGAGTCAGTAAGAAGAGAGGGTGCCAGAGCTAGGAGTAAGGCAAGTATTACATCCTCTTCCTCTCCCCCTACACCAAATGAGTATTTAACCCTTAGGGCTCATTTACACTTGTTTCCAATTCAAAGTGATGGTAAAGGCTCATTTTTAAAAAAAAATAACAAACATGTCATACTCACCTCCTCTGTGCAGTAATTTGCACAGAGTGGCCCCTAACCCCATCTTCTGTGGGCCTCCAGCGGTGCCCCGGGCTCCTCCTCTTCTCGAATGACCACCACACTTCCCTGGGGTCACCCGTGCATGCGCGTTCCCAAGTCCTGCTGTTGCGTGTATTCACACAAACAGCGTGACTCTGCCCCGCCCCCCGGCTCCCAGGTCACTGGACATGATTGACAGCCGCGGGAGCCAATGGCTCCCCAGCTATCAATCCAGCCAATGAGAACTGGAGCAGCTCGGGTGAGCTGCCAGGCTCGTCCCCATCGCGGGATCGGTTTTGGCTCAGGTAAGTAAAGGGGGGCTCAGGGGGGCTGCTGCAGGTAAAAAGGTTTTTCACCTTAATGCATAGAATGCATTAAGGTGAAAAACCTTGAGGGTTTACAACCCCTTTAACACACATTAAAGCACCTACCATTTCAACATGCCTTTTTGATGTGTTTTTGATACTTCTGGGATGCTTCAGTGATCCTTCTGTGATGCTTCAATAATGCTTTGGTAGTGCTTTGATTATGCTTTTTTGAAGCTATAATGAAGCATGGCAAATGCCCCATGAGTGTGTTGATTTTTTATTTGCTTTAAAGGGGCCCAGCAGAACCCCAGCTCAGTAGTACCCCCACTCAACAGATCCCAAGCTCATTAGTACCCCTGTTCAACAGATCCCCAGGCCATTAGAACCCACCCAGAAATTGACATGGGGTATAATTTTTGAAGCAAAGCAAACACAAGTAAACAGGATTGTAAGCAAAAAAATTGTATTTAGTGACCGGGGTTTTGTCTGGTGTTCAGAGTGCTTTAAAAAACCGCGTCCAATGCCACATTTTTAAGCAAGTGTAAACGAGCCCTTGCAGCATGGGAGCCTCACTGTAAAGATCCCAATGTTGGGTTTTAAGGGTTTTAAAGTGTATCTATAGCCAATAGAAGTTTCTTTGTGTTTTGGATAACCTGGGGAAGAATTAGAACCTCTGACAGATTTTTATAACAGACTGTGTTCCTCTGGGGGATCTGGGGGATATTAATTCTCTTTATTGATCCTTTATTGTCGTCAGGATTGAAAGGAAGAGAAAACTCAAAGGTCTACAGTTATCATTGCAACAGAAAGGTAAATATTAAACTGGGGACACCTAAGAATTTCCCTTACTTTGAAGAGATTTCATCTCACTTATAGTTTTATCTACAGGACAAGAAGTGAATGAAAATCCTCTCAATGAGATACAGATAGTAAAAAAATAAAACCGGCACTTCTAACCATTCTCTTTTTTTTCCAAAACAACTTTAAGGCCAGTTTACACCAAATGCAGTCCAGTGCATTCTTTTTTTCTGCATCAAAAACGCAGTCAGAAGGTTATATGGTTTTCAATGGCAAAATCCACACCAATGCATTCCGGTTCCAGAAAATAAAGTAGAACATGCTGCATTTTTTCTGCACTGAACGGTTCTGGAATGGAGTAAAACACATAATAAAAACTTACTGGAATGCACCAGAAACACCAATGTCCTCAGGTGAAGAAAAAACAATGGGGGGGGGGGGGGGGATGTACTAAAACACATAAAAAAAAACGTACATGCAGAAAAGCATTCGGACTGCTTCTCTATGGTGTAAACTGGCCCTCAAAGTGGGAAAAAAAATCCAACCACCATAACAAAAACACGCAGTTCTCTTGCCGTACCCATTTAAATATTGACCCAAGTACTGTATGTGCATGCCAACCAAAAATTTACATATTTAACATAATAATAGACTATCAATAAGAGCAGTGTATGCACTGATTGTTTTGTTCCCTTCATGAATACAAGAGTGGAAAAAAGAAAGGTGGAGATTTTGCTGATGGGACTAATCCAATTTAAATGGTTATCCTTTGTGAGCTATAATAAAAGCTGGCCTTCAGTCTTGCACAATTGTACTGAAATGGCTTTCTCCGATTTCGCTGCACATTGGGAGCTTCTCACAGTGTGCATTTAAAGCTGTGGAAAGTCAGAGAGCCCACCTCATTCCCTGGCTGGAGGATGTCCTTCAGCTCTTTCCTCTCCAGCTTTGTGCCCCTTTCACATGGGTGCCTCCGCAAAGAGGAATCTGCTTGCTCAGCGGGGGATCTCTCCAATCTCTAGTCCATGTCCGTCAGTTTTTTAGGTGGACTCGATTTGACCCTCCAGTCTCTTCTATGGAGCGGCGGATGTCAGCGAACACATGTCTGCTGACATCCGCCGCAACCATCCGATTCTGTCCACCAAAAGCAGGCAGATTGCCCATGTGAAAGGGGCCTTATTGTCTCAAGCTCACCCCTTGCACTTGTTGGATTTCAGTTCTTTAAATCATGGAGATTCAACATCACATGTGTATTGCCTAGGGTGATTTGCATGTTAATGCAGCTTGCCCAGGAACTCCTACTTATCCAGGCTGTCATTCACCTTTCAAGGCTCCCAAGAGAGCCAGCCTACTGCAGGTATCATGGCTCTTGAGCAGGGGGCACGTGGGCGCCGGCGTGTGGCTTCAAGCCAATCTGCGGGTGCCGGGCACTAGATGTCCACCAGCACCCGCTAATCATCGGTAAAACACACAGAACGGGGATCTGCCTATGTAAACAAGGCTGATCTCTGTTCTGACAGAGGAGGGGATGGATTTTGTGCTCCTGCAGAGCAGGGACTAAAATCAATCTCTTCCCCTAGTAAAAGCAGTACACACGTGTCACAAAAACACTGGTTAGGCACACAGTTAACCCTTTGATTACCCTAGATGTTTAACCCCTTCCCAGCCAGTGCCATTAGTGCAGTGACAGTGCATATTTTTAGCACTGATCACTGTATTAGGGTCACTGGTTCAAAGTGTCAGTTAGTGTACGATTTGTCCGCCGCAATATCGCAGTCCTGTTATACGCTGCTGATCGCCGCCATTACTAGTATTAAAAAAAAAAAAAATTCCATAAATATAAACCATAGTTTGTAGATGCTTGTATAACGTTCACATAAACCAATCAATATATGCTTATTGGGATTTTTTTAACCAAAAATTTTAATAAGCTCTATTTGTGGGGGAAAAAAACACATACAATTTATTTGGGTACATCGTTGCATGACCACACAATTGTCAGTTAAAATAACGCAGTGGTTAACCACTTCAATACTGGGCACTTTTAAACCATTCCTTCCCAGACCAATTTTCAGCTTTCAGCGCTGTCGCACATTGAATGAAAATTGCGCGGTCATGCAACGTTGTACCCAAATGACATTTTTATCATTTTTTTCACACAAATAGAGCTTTCTATTGGCAGTACGATATTTAAATTACTACTGGGGTTTTAATTTTTTGCAGTACAAATGAAAAAAGACTGAATTTTTTTTAAAATAATGCATTTTTCTTAGTTTCTTTTAAAATTTTTTACAAGTAATTTCTCTTCACAAATTTTGACCAAAAATGATACTGCTACATTTCTTTGGTAAAAATAACTCAAATCAGGGTTTATTTGGTGTTGGCGGTGATGGGAGACAGATGTTTTGTGCACTGGTGCAGATGTGACGAGGACATACAGATGTTTTGGGGACTATGACAGATGTAATGGGAACATACAGATGTTTTGTGCATGGTGACAGATGTTATGGGGGACATACAGATATTCTGGGGACTGACAGATATATTATGGGGACACTGACAGGTGTATGGGGAGAGGGGTATCAGTGGTGCTTGGTGTAGCCGTCACGTGATCAGGAGGGCCACTCACAGTGCCCCTATCCCGACATCTGCTCAGCCGGGTCCTATGAGCTGCGAATGCTCGTTCTGAGGTACGTTCCTGAACGCCCACTCAGAACGGTGAGGCGCATGTACAGTGGCCAGGTGGGAGTGGGTAAAGTATAACTAAAGGCGGTTTTGGATAGAGTGAAGAGGGATTAGAACAGCTATTGGTTTGTTGTGGCTGTCTGTGCCCCCGTTAGGGAGATCACCCTCTCTATTTGCCCTGTTTACCAATATCATTGAAAGTGAAAGTAAAAGAAAATCTCATATTTTGGGTTGTCCCCTGAAAAGTAATAGAGGGAGAATCTTCCAGCAGGGACACTGGTTCTAGTGACCTGGGGGGCTCCCTTAAAGGGGTTGTAGAGTCTCAATTTTTTTCACCTTATGCATTAAGGTGAAAAACCTTCTTTGCTGCAGAACCCCCTGACCCCCCTTTTTCTTACCTGAGCCCATTGGTTCCAGCACCGTGCACGAGCCCAGCAGCTCCAGCCACTGTCTCTCATCTCATTGGACAGATTAATAGCAGCAGGAGCCATTGGCTCCAGCTGCTGTCAATCAAATCCAGTGACATGGGAGCGGGGGGCAGGGCAGAGTCCCGCTGTCTGTGTCAATGGATGCAGCAGCAGGACTCAGGAACGCACCCAAATCGGCTTTCCGTGGGGGCACCCAATGAAAAGGAGGAGCCAAGGGCCCACCCCAGCAGAGTAGGAACTAGGCTGCTCTGTGCAAAACCCTTGTACAGAGCAGGTAAGTATAACATGTTTGTTATTTTTATGTAAAAAAATCTGAACCTTTACAACCCCTTTAATTTGCAGGGGTTTCCTCTCACTTCCAATTTTGGCTATGGGACAGGAAGTTAAGGTAAATCTCCACAATGGCAATAGGACACAGATGCTGAAAATACTCCATTGCTCTATCCAAAATGAAAAAAAAAGTTTTGCCTATAGTTCTACTTTAACCCCCTTCCACACCGCGAGGTGTATATATACAGCGGCAGTGTGGACGCGTCCCGCGAATCGCCGTAAATAAACTGCGATTTGCATAGTAGCAGCTAGGGGGCGCTTACGTGCCCGCCGTACTCTGGAGGAGTGTGCCCACGGCTCGGGCGGACCCGATGTCCGCTGGTGAGCTGCGATGGGCTGCCACAGCAAAAGAACGGGGAACCGCCGATGTAAACACCGCGGTTCCCCGCTCTGTCAGTGGGGACATAAGAGATCTACTGATCCCTGTCACTGGGATCAGTTAGATCTTTTATGTCCTTAACAGCCCAGCTCCCCCCCAGTTAGAACACATGCAGGGAACTAGATCTCCCCCTGCAGGTTAAACCCTTCACTGCCAATGGATTTATACAGTAATCAGTGCATTTTTATAGCACTGATCGCTGTATAAATGCCAATGGTCCCAAAAAAGTGTCAAAATGGTCCGACATGTCTGCCGCAATATCGCAGTACCGCTAAAAATTGCAGATCGCCGCCATTACTAGTAAATAAAAAAATAAATAAAAACCCCAGAAATGAATTCTCATCATTCGTAAACACAGCAACTTTTGCGCAAACCAATCAAACGCCGATTGCGATTTTCTTTACCAAAAATATGAGGAAGAATATAAATCAGCCAAAACCGATGAAAAAAAATGTTTTTTTACATTTTTTTGGAATTATATTTTAGCAAAAGGTAAGAAAAACTGTTTTTTTTTTTTTTTGCTAAATTGTCGCTCTTTTTTGTTTATAGCGGTGATCATAAATGACGCAGAGGTGATCAAATACCACCAAACGAAAGTTCTATTTGTGGGGAAAAAAGGATGCAAATTTTGTTTGGTTACAACGTCGCACAACCGCGCAATTGTCAGTTAACCACTTCAGCCCCGGAAGGATTTCCAGCTTTAGGACCGGAGCCCTTTTTGCGATTCGGCACTGCGTCGCTTTAACTGAAAATTGCGCGCTCGTGCGACGTTGTACCCAAACGAAATTTGCGTCCTTTTTTTCCCACAAATAGAGCTTTCTTTTGGTGGTATTTGATCACCTCTGCGTCATTTCTGATCGTCGCTATAAACAAAAGAAGAGCGACAATTTTGCAAAAAAACCCATATTTCTTACAAATCCAAAAAAAAAAATATAAAAAAACATTTTTTTTCACCGTTTTTGGCCGATTTATATTCTTCCTCATATTTGCGATAAGAAAAATCGCAATCGGCGTTTATTGATTGGTTTGCGCAAAAGTGGTCGCGTTTACGGATGATGAGAATTCATTTTTGGGGTTTTTATTTTTTTTTTATTTTTTACTAGTAATGGCGGCGATCTGCGATTTTTAGCGGTACTGCGATATTTTAGCGGACATGTCGGAACATTTTGACACTTTTTTGGGACCATTGGCATTTATACAGCGATCAGTGCTATAAAAATGCACTGATTACTGTGTAAATGCCATTGGCAGTGAAGGGGTTAACCTGCAGGGGGCGCTCTAAGGGTTAACTATGTTCCCTGGGCGTGTTCTAACTGTATGGGGGACTGCCTAGCTGGGGAAAGGAAGTGGTCACAGCCTTCACTTACAGGAAGGCTGTGATCACAGCCCTTCCCCCTCACACAGAGCGGAGGTCCGTGTTTACTTACACGGACCTCCGCTCCTTCACTCCGGGGGGGGGCATCGCGGGTAGCCGGCGGCAATCGAAGCCGCCGCACCCGCTCCCTGGCCCCCCCGAACACAGTGAGCGCGGGCGCGCGCCTCCGGCGGCGCGTGCGCGCTCACTAGGCTCTGTCTCTCGCGGCCGCCGTCGTATGACGGCGTTTCGCGTTACAGAGCCACTCTGTCGCCGTCAATTGCCAATCAGCCGTCGGCAAGCGGTTAAAGTGACACAGTGCTGAATCGCAAAAAGTGCTCTGGTCCTAACGTGGGAAATCCTTCCGGGGGTGAAGTAGTTAAATAAAATTATTAGTATGCTGATGAGGGCAGAAAAGGGGAACCAGGGAAGACACCCACTTCTCTACCTACAAGACAAAATATAAGCAGAATAAGCTTCAGCTTTAGAAATAAAGAAAGCTCTCCTATATCCCCTTTCTATCACTAATGCACAGCACAGTATATGGATGTGTATCTCATTTTGTAGTATGTGATTCCATTTCCTCAGTGTCCTGAGTTATCTGTGAGTTTGATTGTGAACTACTTTTGTTGCGGATTTAATGCCTAATGTGAAATAAAGAAATAAAGAAAACACTAGCGTAGTGAATATGAAGGACAACTGCTCTGATCGGTTTCCATGTGCATTGTTCAGGTGTTCAGCGAAATCCTTGGAAACTGGATTCCACCATTTCCTCATGCACAAAACACTGTACTCACAAATCCGAACGAGATCACAGTTTAATGATTCACCACATCTTTTCCTAGCACTGCTGAACTGCAAAGACCAAACAAACCAAAACACTTTCTACAAGGTATAGAGGCCTACTGACATTTATGAAAGAGAAGAAGTAACATATCAAGATTTTTGGCATCTACAAAAATAAATGCAGTCTTTTAGGCCCCATTCACACTTCAGTGTTTTGTAGCTTGAAGCTCCAAAACAAATTATTCTCTAAGGAGAGGATTCGCATCTCGACTCCAAATCGCCTGAAGCCAAATGCCTGAAGGTCAAAAAAGTTCCCGAGCTTTTTTTGTAGCTTGAATCAGGCAGATTTGAGTGTTTTTATTCCCATAGAAATGAATGGAAACGTGCCATTTGCTTTAGGGTGTTTAGTTCTTTATTTTAAATGGTTAGGGGTTAAGGTTAATTATGTATTTATTATTACTTAGTATTCATTTATTGAAAGTAGTAGTACCTGAACAAAAAAAATAAAAATAAATAATGAATAACCCTAACCTAACCTTAAAGTGGAGTTCCACCTAGTTAAAAGTCAGCAGCTACAAAAAGTGTAACTGCTGACTTTTAACAATCGGACACTCACCTGTCCCTCGCTCCAGTGATGCAACCGCCCAAGGGCTCGCTCTTCTCTCCCTCCCCTCGGCAGTGCCGGCATCACAAGTGTGGGCACCCAGCTTTGGCTTCAAAGCCTGGCGCGCACTGCATATGTGCGAGTCACGCTGCGCTTTGTGAATGGCCGGCGTATCTTCTGGGACCTGTGACATGTCCCAGAAGATCGCCGAGGGGGGTGAACTTCCCTCGGGAGCCGCAGCTCTAGGAGAGGAAGCGGACATGGGACCCCCCCCCCCCAAAAAATAAAATGACATGCCAATTAAGGCATGTGAGGGGGTCACCTTCCCTTAAAGCAGAAGTTCCATTTTTGGGTGGAACTCCACTTTAACTCTAATCCCTTACCCGAACGAAAAAAATAATACTAATAAATGAATAATAATAATAAACATAATGAATAAACGCTAATAAAAAAGCTGAAATACCTAGCAACAAATGGTGCAGATAAAAGTTTTCTCTATTGGCCAATAAAACAATGCCAAGGCTCAAATATGCTGTATAAAAACGTGCCAAAATCGCACATAAAACATGCAAAAACCGATGTGTGAGACGGTGTGAATGCAGCCTTAGGTTTGATAAATGAAATTCTGTATGAAAGAGTTACCAGGAGACAAGGAGGTGAGCGATCTCACAGACCAGAAATAGAACCTCTATGGGGATTAGCTGTTCCATTTGGGTGTTGCTTACTCCCTTTTAGCAGATGCCGCAGGAGATGAAGGGCCACACGCACAAACAATATGTAAATGAAGCATCACTTAAAGCGGTATTAGGATGTGTTCACATTTATGTGATGCCCGACATTGCATATGATTCGAACCGCATTGCTGTGCACATCACATGTGATTTGTGTGCAAAGCAAATTCAGACATACTGTTTGCATGGCTCAAAAATTGCATCGTAATAAAATGGTGCACGACCCCTTGTTTGGTCTGCACTGGAATCGGATCTCATGGGTGTTCAGACCCATGCGATCCAATTCCACAGTTCGCACTGCGTTCTGCAAACCAATTTTGGGGTGTCATTACCTTTATATTGACACCTGCAGCCAGTGGCAGCTGGTGAAATTTTCCTTCCTTTTTGACCCCTCCCACTTCTCATAAGCCCCACCACTAATAGTTTCCACCCCTTGTGTCAGGATTATACAGCCCAGCATCACCAGATGGTGGTATATACAGCATCACCAGATAGGAGTATACAGAATAACCAGATAGCAGTATACAGAGCCCCAGGTAGCAGTATACAGAGCCCCAGATAGCGGTATACAGGGTCCCAGATAGGGGTATACAGAGCCCCAGATAGGGGTATACAGAGCCCCAGATAGGGGTATACAGAGCCCCAGGTAGGGGTATACAGAGCCCCAGGTAGCAGTATACAGAGCCCCAGGTAGCAGTATACAGGGTCCCAGCTAGCAGCATACAGGGTCCCAGCTAGCAGCATACAGGGTCCCAGGTAGCAGTATACAGGGTCCCAGGTAGCAGTATACAGGGTCCCAGGTAGCAGTATACAGGGTCCCAGGTAGCAGTATACAGAGTCCCAGGTAGGGTATACAGTCACCAGCTCCCCCCCCCCCCGACCCTCGAGGTTGGGGCAAGTCCCGCAATAACTCCATTTAATAGGCAGGCTGGCAGTGTTGCAGGGATCGGCATGCGGAGAGCGGGCTGACAATATGCAGAGGCAGCGCTTGCGGAGAGCATGCTGGCAGTGTGCTCGGATGTCCCGGCGGAGTGCTGTGCCTGTGTGAGTAATCACGCAGCCAGCACGTCCGCCATAGTCCCGCCCCCGTAAACAGCATTCAATGACAGAGAGTCATTGGCTCTGATGGCTCAGGGGGCAGCCAATCAGACTGTGTGTGCCTGTTCAGTGCACACACAGACTTTAATGACTGACCAATCGGCTCACTACTTGCTGTCAGCCGACAGCAAGAAGCCGAGGAAAAAAAAGAAAAGAAAAGTCAATATACCGGTGCCTCCTGCAGGGGGGCAAGGCTGACTTTTTTTTTCCTCGGTTCGCAGAGGTCAGTGCGAACTGCCTGCAATTCAGATGCGATGCAAGAACCCGCACAGGAATTGTGAACAGAGACTATAACCCAAAAGCAAACATTATATTGCAGCTTACCGGTTCTTAGATGTAATGGTTGGATTAATTTTCTTTACTAGACTTATTCCCCTTATGTTCACCTGGTGATCCAGCCAGTGAGTTGTTTTTCAAAAGAACAAGCTGCCTTCCAGATGTAACAATTACAGGGTTGAGACAAACCATTTACCACCGACAGGGGTGCTTACAAGGATCAGCTTGTGTTTATTCATGTAAAACCTTTATCCCAAAAAGAAAAACAATGCCCTGTAACTGCTTATAAAGTGAGAGCTGGAGTTCAGCTACAATTTGCATAGTTTATCTAAATCTGCTATTCATCCAAAGTGGGAGCACTCTAAGGCTCCATGCACACTGTATCTCAAAAACGACCGTTTTTGGTCGTTTTGGCGTTTTTTTTAACAGCCCAAAAACGCTACTTTATTTTATCCTATGTGTCCATGCACACATGGTCGTTTATTGTCTTTTATCAGCAGTGGCATTTTTGGGCTGTTATCTGAACGCCCTGAATTGGCGTTCAAAAGTCGTTCTCCTGACCACAAAAAACGCCAGACGCCGGTAAACGCCGCTAAACGCTGCTTACAAAACACTGCAAATAGAACGTTTTGTGAGCAGCGTCTCCTGCCCAACGCTGATAGAGCCCTATAGCGTCCAGTGTGCATGGAGCCTAATACAGGAGGTGTGTTACTGGCCGGATCACCAGGTGAAAACACAGGGGAAAAAAGACTTAAAAAGAGAAAAGTAATGCAGCTACCGCATCTGATGATTGGTAAGCTACATATATTACATTTGTGGTTTTGTGTTTAACCGTTAGCGGACCACCCACTGCCTTTATACTGAGGCAGGGCTGCTCCTGATCACGTACATGCACAGGATCAGGGGCGTAACGATAGGGGTTGCAGGGGTTGCAATTGCAACCGGGCCCCATGGTCCAGGGGGCCCATGTGCCTCCCTTGTACACCTGAATAGGAGGGATGGCGGGGGCGGCATTTAGAGGACCCAATCTCCTCCATTTCCTCTATCCAGTTTACTTGTCTTCTGCTGTTCCCAGGGCCCCTGTGTGCTTCCCTGGTCCCCCTGGGGCCTGCTGCAGAACTTGTGAAAGGGCCCCACTGCAGTACCGTAATAAAGGGACCCACAATAGGAGTAAAGGGCCCCAGCATCAGTGGGAAGAGGGAAGGGCCCTGGCCAGGGGTCAGGGGGCCCTTCTTAATTTCTTGCACCGGGGCCCTGAAGGTTCTAGTTACGCCTCTGCACAGGATCCTGCCTTTCCGGCTAGAGGGCACGCAAGCCACCCCATAATTTATTTGCGTGGACCTGCTGATTGGCTTAGCGAATGACAATACAGAGCCCTGTGTTTACCAACAACACAGGGCTCTGTACATGAATCAGAAATGTGGTTGTTTTTTGTCCCTGCAAAGCAGGAACAACAATCAAGCACATTAATTAATAAAAGCAGTACACATTACACATTGTTAGGCACACAGTTAGCCCCATTGATTGCCCCCAGATGTTAACCCTGTACCAGCCACTGTCATTAGTACAGTGACAGTGTATACAGTATAACTAGCACTGATCACTGTATTCGGGTCACTTGAGATGTACGAGTCAGTCAGTTTCCCCCCAGCATCAGTTAATATCAGATGGTCCACCGCACTACCACTATCACAGTCCCACTATGAGTCACGGTCCACCGTCATTACTAGTATAAAAATAAATAAATAAAAGTTCCAGTATATATACCATCATTTGTAGATGCTATATCTTTCACGCAAACCAATTAAGACACTCATTGGGGTTTTTTCCTCAAAGACATGTAGTAAATACATTTTGGCCTAAATGTATGAAGAAATTTGATTTATTTAAGAAATGATTATTGAATACGTTTTATAGCAAAAAGTAAAAAAAAAAAAAACATTGTTTTTTTCCCCGTTTATATAATAAAATGAAAAAGCCCAGTAGTGATCAAATACCACCAAAAGAAAGCTCTATTTGTGTGAAAAGATTATATCAATTTCATTTGCGTACAGTGTTGCATAACTGCGCAATTTCCAATCAAACTAGCACAGTGCTGAATAACAAAAAGTGATCTGGCTTTGAAGAGAGTAAAACCTTCCAGAGCTTAAGTGGTTAATACCGCTTTAACCACCTCCTGTTCACTGTATTGACAAATGACGAGCGGGCAGTGGCTCTTGTTCAGGGACGAAGCGCAAGGCGGTGATCGGTGGTGCTCTCTGTTCCTGTGACACGGCGCACCACCGATCTCGATAAAGAGCTGATGACGAGGCTCTTTACCCATGTGATCAGCTGTGTCCAATCACAGCTTATAAATGCCGTTTATCTGTATTCCTTTTCTCACACTGACAGCGTGTGAGCAGGGGAGTGCCCATCAGTGATGCCAGTCAGTGCCCAGTGATGCCAGTCAGTGCCCATCAGTGATGCCAGTGTCCATCAGTGCTACCTTTCAGTGTCCATCAATGCTGCATATCAGTGCCCATCATTTTTTTTTCCAAAATTTTTGGTCTTTTGTTGGCTTTTTATTTATTTATTTAGCAAAACCTAAAAAGAAAAAAACTGTGGTGATTTAATACCACCAAAAGAAAGCTCTATCTGTCTAAAAAAATGATAAAAATGTTGTTTGGGTACAGTGTTGCATGACTGCACAATTGTCATTCAAAGTGTGACATCGCTGAAAGCTGAAAATTGGCCTGGGCAGGAAGGGGTAAAAGTGCCCAGTAGGCAAGTAGTTAAAGTAGAACTCCACTCTCTCAATAAACCTTGACCATTTTCGATCCTTAGCATTGCTAGCATTAGTAAACAGATACATTTTTTTTTTTTATTATTTAAAATCAGTTTTGTTTTTTTTTATATCAAATGTATTTTAATTAAATGCTTTTGGAGTAAAAATCTATCTAAAGATAGTTCTCTATTTAGGATACATTAATAATTTTGATTATTCAGCATGAAATGGAGCTGTCTCCAAATCAATCCACTTTTAGGCGATCCGTGAAACCTCTCTTCAGAGAAGCCTATCCTGCCTCCACCTAACAACTACACTTTTATTTTCTTCATCAGCTCATCCCCCAGTTATTACCTTTTTGTATCACTTGACCTCTATATTGTAAGCTCTAACGAGCAGGACCCTCAGTTTCCTCCTGTATTGAATTGTATTGTAACTGTATTGTCTGCCCTAATGTTGTAAAGCGCTGCGCAAACTGTCGGCGCTATATAAATCCTGTATAATAATAATAGCATGAGGCTGTATATTGTGCAATAGTTACATTTTTGGTAAACTCATTCAACGAATCCAAGCTCTGCAAGCGGAGATAACATGCACTGCATTGATGCATTCACACAATGTCACAGTAACCATGATATAAAACAAAGTTCAGGAATATTCCTTTATCCCATTGTTTTGCAAATCTATGTACACTACAAACTGTATGATAGAATCGGTTCTGATATCGCTGTTTTACTAACCTGACCGCTTATTATTCTAAATAGGAAACCTTCATTTTGTTTGCAAGGATTTTAACTACCAGCAAGAATAAGTCCTTACATTGGCAATTAAGATGCCATTTAAGATCCATCATGGCAGCGCCCATTAGCGGGCATCCCCTCACCTGCTGCTGCCACGTCCCTCACCTTGTTGTGTCACTGCCGAATCACCAGCCGCCCCATTAAAGTGAATGGGACTGTTGGTGAGTCAACAGCGGCAGAGGAAGACATTTGCTCTTTAAAAAATTATGATTTAAATCAAGCCTTTTTACTAGTGATTTAAATCATGAATAAATCACGACTTACATATACATTTGCGCATAAGCATGGGGGGATGAGGACGCTTTAAATTTTTTTTTATTACCATATTATTTATTTTATCTAAAACTATTTTTACATTTTCTTCTTTTGTATTTACTTTATTGTTATGTTGTTCATCCCTTCTGACAGCATGGGTTGCTACAAGTCTTCTTTATGGAAAGATCTGGGGTCTATTAGACCCCAAATCTCTCCTCTAGCCTCCAATGCAGCTGATCAGACACAGATCGGTCTGGCCACTAACGGCCAGGTAAACAAAGTGGCAGAACCAAAAATTCCGAAATCCTCCCCTTCCACCGCCCGCAGAAGTGATGGAGTGGTTGTTCAGCCTATGGAATCACTTCTGCCATACTGGGAATTGCTGGCTAAACATTCTGAAAATGGGATGATGCCTGTAGCTGCATACCTCAATCCCGATATAACCATTGCAAACCGAGGACGTCATATGACAGCCTACAGCCAGCAAGTGGGTAAAAGTGCCTTCTATTGCTCTCAGCCTCCTCCAAACCTCTGAATCCCTTTTATTGCTGCTGTGATTTCTCCTCCAGTTAGAGGGTGGCTACGTTCATTCTCAATGGTTCCACTGTATGTAATCTTTTGCTAGCTCCTGAGATGGACTAAGACCTATGGGATGTGTAGTATATATATATAACCACAACCCTCTTGCAGTCCTCATTTCAAACAACGGCAGTGAGGGGAAAAGGAGAGGTTCAGGAACTCACGGAGGATGTTACAAGGAGCCAAGAAAACACAGTAAGAAACAGTTTCATGAAAAATACATTACAGGGCCATTAATTAGTTGATGTGTATGCATAGGCATGCGCAGGGGGTATGCTGGGTGTGCCAAGGCACATCCTAATCACTCTGTACAGTACCAACTCCCCCTACTTTCAAGGCTTCCCCCTTCTCTCCTCTCCCCTTGGCTCTCCAGGGAGATGTTTCCGGATGGAGAGCAGGTAAAGGGCTAGTCAATATGTCATTTACTGGCCCCTTCCCTTTCTAAATGAACACACTCATTCGCTGTGTTCATCCACAAACTGAAGCATAGTAACCAAAGTTTACTATGCTTCGGTGTGTTTGAGATTTGGGGTGCATACCCTAATACAATAGGCTGCGCACACCTATGTGTGTATGCATTATATTTGGAGACTAAGGATATTGTTAAGTCACTTTAACCACTTTACGACCACCCCATAGCAGATTTACTGTGCAGAATCACGTAAATAAAGGCGTAAATCTCGCGCACCACCGAAGGCTTGCTCCCACTGTTACTTTACACAGTGGGAGCTGGTCAGCCGATCGTTTGCTACACTGACAGAATGACCATCAGCTTATGTAAACAAGGCAGATTGTCATTCTGTGAGTACAGGAGACATGGATCCTGTGTTTCTGTGAGGCAGGAACACCAATCCATGTCTTAAAGTAGCATAAGCACCTCCCCCCACAGTTAATAAGCACTCCCTAGGTACACATTTAACCCTTTGATTGCCCCTTATGTTAACCCCTTCCCTGGCAGTGTCATTAGTGCAGTAACAATATTTTTAGCACTGATCACTGTATTAGTGTCGCTGGTCCCCAAAAAGTGTCACAAGTGTCAGTTAATGTCCGATTTGTCCGCTGCAATATCTCAGTCCCACTATAAGTCGCTGATAGCCACCAATAAATAAAAATACAAAATAAATAAAAATATCCCATAGTTTGTAGACACTGTAACTTTTGTACAAACCAAACCATGTACGCTTATTGGGATTTTTATAATATGTAGCAGAATACATATTGGCCTAAATTGATGAAGAAATTCGATTTTTTTTTACATTTTTTTATTGGATATGTTTTATAGCAGAAAGTAAAAAAGAATGTTTTTTTTTTTCAAAATGGTCGGCCTTTTTTTTTTCTAGCGCAATAAATAAAAACCACCAAAAGGACAGCTCTAACTGTGGGAAAGAAAGGACATCAATTTTATTTGGGTACAGCATCACATAGCCGTGCAATTGTCAGTTAAAGTAATGCAGTGCCGCATAGCAAAAAAAGGCCTGATCATGAAGGGGGGTAAACCTTCTGGAACTCCCATTGAAATGAATGAGAGCCGACTTAATGTACACTACTGAAATCGCTCCGATTTCAGAAAAGTTTCCTGTACTACTTCAAGGCGACTTCTATCCGACTTGTGCCCATAGAATTCAATGGAAGTCGCCTCCAAGTCGGATCCCCCATCTATATTGAAGCGACTTTACATGAAAAAGAAAAGAATTTACTCAGGTAAAAAGGAATGATGTTAGAAGAGCTACATTCTCTGATTGGCCACAGGCAAAGTCGCCTGGCATGGAGGTCGCTTTCAGTTGCGTTGTAAGTCGCGCTGAAGTCGCATTCAAATCGCACCTGAATCTTACTTTATTATAACAAAAATAAGGTTTATGTGGCCAGTTTAGCCGAGTCCTTCCCTCTTCCATAGGACAGTCATAGCTCCCATTATATTGTACAGGAGATGAAAGGAGAAGAGGGAAATCTGGACTCCGCTCTGTGTATTTACTAGTTAGGAAGTAAACGTTAAGTCTGTCACAGGAACTGCAATCAGATGAATGACGCACGCTCATAAAACGGGAGAAATCCACAAAACATCTGGCAGGGTTTTACCAACTTGGTGTAATTGTGAATGGCCTCCCCCATCCCACCTCCCGGCCTCCCCATCCCACCTCCTGGCCTCCTCCGCTTGTTGTCTATGGCACAAAGAGGATTAGAGCAAATAGAGACAAGCTCTTACTCCATGGCATTATTCACAATTAAACCAAGGTTTACATCTAAAACAATCATGAAGATTGAGGATACAATGGCCAGAGAGATTTCCTGAGCACAGCTCCATTTTACATAATTATATCTCTGCAAGAGCAAGACACTAATTAACTCCTTAGCGTGCAGCTGCCACAGGGCTCAACAAACAACTGTACTAAGCTTTGCTGTGCTCTAGTATCTGGCTTGATTAAAATGACATTACCAAAAGTATTGGGGTGCCTGCCTTTACATGAACTTTAATGGCATCCCAGTCTTAGTCTGTAGGGTTCAATATGGAGTTGGCCCACCCTTTCAGCTATAACAGCTTCAACTCTTCTGGGAAGGCTGTCCACAAGGTTAAGGAGTGTTTGACCTTTCTTCCAGAAGCACATTTGTTAGGTCAGGCACTGATGTGGATGAGAAGGCCTGGCACGCATTTTCTGATGTAATTCATCCCAAAGGTGTTCTATCAGGTTGAGGTCAGGACTCTGTGCAGGCCAGTCAAGTTCCTTCACCCCAATCTCGCTCATCCATGTCTTTTTAGAGCGGCCGCAAATCTCCTCTTCGAGACCCCCGCCTCTGTCCAGTGCCCCATGGGAATCCGCTTCCCATGTCCATTGACACAGACAATGGGACTCAGCCCAGGCCGCTGTTACTGGCTTTGATTGACAGCACTGGGAGCCAATGGCTCCTGGTGCCTTAGCAAAGCCAGTGAGACCTGAAAGTGAGGGGAGAGAAAAGCTACAGACATGCACAGTCCTGTATCGAATACGGGCTCAGGTAAGTAAAAAGGGGGGGGGGTGAGGGGGGATGCTGACACCTAAGCAAAAAAATTAGGCTTTACAACCACTTTAAGAATAGCCTGCATCTTGCCTCAGGCTGAATATGGAATACAGGCACACTGTGTGTCTGCACTGTGTCCTGAAACCTCACCAGCCACTATAAGGAAGAAGAGATGCATGGTCACATGACAGAACTTTGTAACCTTGGAAAAAAAGGTAAGAAAGATAATTTCTGAAACAAAGCATAATCTGTTATGGTACCTGTATAGGTACAGTATAATTGTATTTGAAACCTTCAATAACAATGTATGTTCACAAAGCCTTTAAATACCAAAAAACACCAGCAACAGTCACAATAGGACTTAAAAGGGGTTATAAAGCTCAGACAAGAAATGTGAACAAAGTATATCCCTCTAGTTAGTTTGGTGCTGTCCCAGCCGGGAGGGTAGCAGTTAAGACCTTTCACAGTTCTTTTGCTTTCTGGCGGGTCTTTTTGTTAGGTCCGACCCACTTGCCATGTGACATATAAAAGGAACTGTGAACCGGATCCGAGAGAGAACAGCCTGGATGCGGCCTGGAATTGGATAGTATTTGTATGGAGGTTCTCAGTGGAGCCAGAGAGATGCCACTTCTTACTGTCAGGATGTAAAGCTAACGGAACTTGCGGTTCACCCTGAAGATACCACTGCTGGAATGTGCCTCATAAGGATTCACACTTATGTGTTCGAGCCTTGGAAGGACTATGAACTCCAAAATGCACATTTGTCAGGTATGCTGGGGCAGCAAGCAACCTATAGTTCTAGTTTGTGATATAGGAATGTATACTGCCTTTATTTGTTGTACTGTGAGATGTTCAGTTTGCACTTCTTCTAAGTAAAGTATTGAACCATTGTCCCTGCCTGGTCTGAAGTTATTAAGGAGGTGTATTGCAAGTAACTGACACACATATAGTTAATAAGTGGGTCGTAATACATTGAGGTATAAAGGTATTCGTATGGAATGGAAGACATTAAGTAGCTGCCAAGATAAACGGAAGTTTAACAAGCAGCCTGTCGACAGTGTGTATCGGTCATAGGTGGCATGGCCTCTAGCAGCGAGGGGGAGGTTATCAGCACTCCTGCCAGAGGTCTGTCTCTCATAGCAATGGAAGTGGATTGCACCACAGAGATCCCCATCCTTTACAGAGGTACAGAAGTTCGAGAATTAGGTGAAGTGCAGCACAATGGGGTCCCACTCCACTACTGGAGTATTGTAGTGGAAAGCACTGGACAGGTGACTATGGACATTGGCTCAGCGTGTCCCTCCAAAATGCAAATTACAGAGAAGGTGTACATTGTCACGGGGAACCGAGAGTTAATTGGAAATTAGTTGCAGCGCCAGTGTGCATGGTATACGTTCATCTTTAAGTGTAGAGTGACGCCTTAAGGTTACGTATTCCCCCACAGCAACCTTTGCCTTGTCCCAGGGTATTGATGAGGACAGAAGACAAAAAGGTACCCCATGTGTGTAGTAAAGTGAACCTTTAACAACAGTGCGAAGGTAGCCCAGAAAAACTCACACAGGGTAGGCCTTCCATGTGACCTAGCACTTGCCGCCCAATGAGTGAATGGGAAAACATGGAGTATGTGACAAACTGTAAGCCCCAGTCAGCTGGCCTATAGGTCAGCTTGCCCAAAAAAGCAATTTCAGTTACAAGTGGATTTAGATGGTCTAAGATATCCACTGGTTCAATCTCTTGGTTTCCTGTGGCAAAATCTACTTGCCATAGCTGCTGCCTCCTAACTCCATTCAGCTTGAGGTCTTAATAATTGTTCTTGCCTACCTATAGGTGTTCAAGCGCCTCCCATTTGCATTCTTCATAGATTGATAGATTTTTAATTCATCATGATGGTGGCAAACCCCTCAGTGACCATTACAGATATGGTGGCTGGGGGTCTCAAAAGACAAGCAGGTCACTTAACTTTCCAAACCATAATATGTGTTTCAAATAGATGGACCTCTTAAAAGAAACCTGTCCATTGCAAAGCTCTGTTCCTGAAATGATATTTGACTGTCAACTGCAATACCTGTGTACTGTCTGGCTGCAATACCTGTGTACTGGGCTGTAACACATGTGTACTGGCTGTAATCCCTGTGTACTGGCTGGCTGCAATACCTGTGTACTGGGCTGCAACACCTGTGTTCTGGGCTGCAATACCTGTGTACTAGCTGTAATACCTGTGTACTGGTCTGGCTGCAATACCTCTGTACTGGCTGCATACTGTGTTACTGGCTGATATATACCCCACCTGTGATGCTGAGCTGTATACTCCTGACACAATATGTGGAATACAGGGGACGGAGTGGGTGGATTCTATAAGGGGTGGGGCTTGTGAGAAGTAGAGGGATCAACAAGGAAGGGAGGGCCCCACCAGCCAGCACTAAATGCAGAGCCCTTTTCTGTATTGCTTTGGGTCTCAAGGTTGCATAAAAAGATTTTTTTTTACTTTTTTGATCTGTATACTTGTTCCAGGTCAGTGACTCAAAGTGCAAAAGCTAGAAAGCCATCAGAACAACCATCATTTTCAGTAGGATATCAGCAATAGCAGCTCATGTATTTCTCTTGTGACAAGTTCACTTTAGGATAAACAAAGCAAGTAAGAAAAAAATATATATAAAACATACTGAAAATATATGTTTCTGCTGAAGCGAGTCAAAATCCTAATCATTTCATAACTCTTAGGCCTCATACACACGGGCGTATATAAAAAAATAAACAAAACGTCGGGCCCGACGTCAAGGAAAAAAAGGCGACGTTTTTCGGCGTTATGTATTGACGTTTTTCGGCGTTAGTGAGCGTCGGCGTCAATAGGCGTCAATAGGCGTTTTTTAAAACAAAATCATCCCTCTGCTATTTTTCAACCTAAAAACGTCGGCGTCAAAAAACGCCGGAAAACGCCGGTATAATAATAGGTGGCATATGGTGGCATATGTTGGCGTTTCTTGGCATATTGTGGCGTCGGCGTCAAAAAACGTCAAAATGTTACAGCCTCAGAACGCGATGGCCATGGGTTCTACTTTCTGCTCACTAACGCCGACGCCACCTACAGCTCAGAAACGCCGACGTTTTTATGGGGCCATTGACTAACATGGAGAGCTGCAAAAAACGCCAGAAAACGCCGGCGTCAAAAAACGTCCGTGTGTATGAGGCCTTAGAGGTTAACTGGTTACATTACCAGCTTTTTCTTACCTGCTCACAGAATTCTAAGCAATTAGCAAAGCATGATGGGACATCTTTGGCCAAATCATATTTCCAGGCAGCCTTCAACTATTCAATGCATTAATGTAAAAAAACTTGAGCCTTTAGAACCACTTTTATGCCAACATGAAGCACAAGGTCACTGAAAGCTTTGATATAAATGGCAATTGGTGGAGTCAAAGAGAACACAACAATAACAGTATCTGTTAAATAACAAATGCTGTTTAGCAAGGCTCAGAAAAAATAAAACAAAACGTAAACCAGTCCACGCAACTATATTTATTCATACATATAGTGCAGCGCTACTAATAAAGTGCAATAAGAATATTAATATCACTAATAAAAAATAAAAAACATCATATCTCCCTGAGGAAGTCACATGATGTGACGAAACATGTAGGAGGGACCTGAGAGGCTGACATAGACAGGATTAAAAGATGTTCAGGACATTGTACGAGGCACGGACGGGGTTTCTATCTGTCAGTACTGCAGGACTGGCAGCAGGTAACCATCCGGCCCTTGTTATACACTACATGCCTGTGTTTTATGATGTAAATGTGAGTGTTTATTTGGCACACATTAATAAATAAAAGCTTTTAAAACAATAAAGCACTATTGCATACCCTTGTTATTTTGCATGAATTATCTGAGCTATCCAGCTGGAGATTGTTGTATGCAGATTGAGGAGTGTGGGGCATGCAGTAAAGTGACTCAAAAAGGAAAATTGTAAAGGCTCATTATCTGCTGTATTAAGGTGAGGGTACATCTAGAAAGGTGGATGTGGCACATTGTTGAAAGAAAAGGGTAATGCACGGTGGAAAATATATAAAATGAAGATCACGGATTGAGGAACATTCTTTGCACAAGAATTTTTTGCACATCGGTCGGATTGATGCAATTTAAAGAAATATCCACTTTATTTTGTGTATTTTTGGACATTTGTTCATTTCATTTGTGTTTATATTTTAATTGTATTTTTTGTATTTTATTAGTGATATTAATATTCTTATTGCACTTTATTAGTAGCACTGCACTATATTTATAAATATTGTGTTATTTTACTATAAGAAAGTGGAGAGGGTGCTGGCAGCTTTTTATTGAATATTACACTATTATTCAATATTACACTATTATTCAATATTACACTATTATTGTTTGGGTGTGTGGCAGCTCACAAGAGTCATTTCATTTTATTTACAGTCCATGCAGCTAACATTTCCTACAAGCAAAAGTCTATAGAACTATACCAGCAGATCAAACTGAAAAAAATTGGCCCAGAGAATGCCACCAATAATACTGATCATTGCTCAAGTACATAGAACATCATTTAGAATCTACATGGTGGGCCATTTATATGGATACACCTTAATAAAATGGGAATGGTTGGTGATATTAACTTCCTGTTTGTGGCACATTAGTATATGTGAGGGGGGAAACTTTTCAAGATGGGTGGTGACCATGGCGGCCATTTTGAAGTCGGCCATTTTGAATCCAACTTTTGTTTTTTCAATAGGAAGAGGGTCATGTGACACATCAAACTTATTGGGAATTTAACAAGAAAAACAATGGTGGGCTTGGTTTTAACATAACTTTATTTTTTCATGAGTTATTTACAAGTTTCTGACCACTTATAAAATGTGTTCAATGTGCTGCCCATTGTGTTGGATTGTCAATGCAACCCTCTTCTACCACTCTTCACACACTGATAACAACACCACAGGAGAAATGCTAGCACAGGCTTACAGTATCCATAGTTTCAGGTGCTGCACATCTCGTATCTTGACAGCATATGTTTTTTTATGGTCAGTAAAAACCAATACCGGGTGAACTGCTCCTTCCAGGAAGTACCGCCATTCCTCCAAAGCCGACTTGATGGCCAGCAATTCCCTATCACCGACATCATAGTTCCAGCAAGATGGTGCACCACCACATTATGGGTGTCAGGTCCGAGCATTCCTAGATGAACAGTTTCCTGGAAAGTGGATTGGTCGTCGTGGGCCAGTTGAATGGCCCCCAAGATCTCCCGATCTGACCCCCTTAGACTTTTATCTTTGGGGTCATCTGAAGACAATGGTCTATGCTGTGAAGATACGAGATGTGCAGCACCTGAAACTATGGATACTGGAAGCCTGTGCTAGCATTTCTCCTGCGGTGTTGCTGTCAGTGTGTGAAGAGTGGGAGAAGAGGGTTGCATTGACAATCCAACACAATGGGCAGCACATTGAACACATTTTATAAGTGGTCAGAAACTTGTAAATAACTCATGAAAGAATACAGTTATGTTAAAACCAAGCACACCATTGTTTTTCTTGTGAAATTCCCAATAAATCTGGTGTGTCACATGACCCTCTTCCTATTGAAATAACAAAAGTTGGATTAAAAATGGCCGCCATGGTCACCACCCATCTTGAAAAGTTTCCCCCCTCACATATACTAATGTGCCACAAACAGGAAGTTAATATCACCAACCATTCCCATTTTATTGAGGTGTATCCATATAAATGGCCCACCCTGTATATCAGAGGTCTTAAATTAAAATTTACAGGGATCCAGTTTGTAAAATTTTCTTCTGGCAGATGTCCAAATCTCATGTTTGCACTATAACACATCGCAGCCCCCTTTTACATCACAGTCCACCCTGTACATCATGGTCTTCAGCCCCCCTTCACATCACAACCCCCCCACTTAACATCACAGCCCTCCCTTTACCTCACAGCCCTCCCTTTACATCACAGCCCTCCCTTTACATCACAGCCCCTCCCCTTAAAGCAGTCCAACAGTGTCTTCAGTTACCCTTCACATCACAATGCCCCTTTACACATCACAGTGCCCATTTACACATCACAGTGCCCATTTACACATCACAATGCCCCTTTACACATCACAGTGCCCCTTTACACATCACAGTGCCCCTTTACACATCACAGTGCCCCCCTTTAAGAAAGACCAACAATGTCCTCAGCTCCCCTTCATATCACAATGCCCCTTTACACAGTTCCCCCTTACACATCACAGTACCCCTGCAGTCATATCCCCCTTCTCCTACGTTACATCACAGTGCCCCTTTCAACATTCAGCCTCCCTTGCACAGTCCTACCAGGGCAGAAGCACATAGTAGTTGGGTGTTCTGTCTCTCTGGTCTCCCACCCAGCCGCCACTATCATCCTCACAGCGGGTGGGTGCAAGAGGTGCTGCATATTGGGACAAAGGGTGGGAGCTGCCCAATTTATTACATTAACAAGCAGGTGATTACTGAATCCCGAACTCTATCCTGATATGTAGTACCTCCCGCCCCCACCCGCTGAGAGGATGGTAGTGGTGGCTGGACAGGAGAGCAGAGAGAGAACACCCAGGCTGATAAGTGGCACAGATGCGGTCTGGACAGGACTGTAGCTTGGTACATTTAGTCAACCGTGATCTATAAGATGCCTTGTCATCACTTAAAGAAGAAACATCTTTCAATATCTAGGAGCAAACACAAAACACATGAGATCTGGGTATTTCGTATGGCAGGGGTATCTGAATCACAAGACTAGCTCTTACCTCCCATCCTTAGAAGTTAAAGATGATCTCCATGTTTCATTTAACTTTAAAGCAGAAGGAAGGTACGCTTTTTTTTTCCAAGGCCCCCCAGGTGGGTCATGCCTTTATGTACTAGTATGCACAGCATATTAATACATTATGGCACACTTACCTGTCATATTGAAGGCAGAAGGATGCATTTATGGCAGAAGAGACCAATAGGGTATCTTCTGCCATAAATACCCTGCCTGTCAGCCATTTGCACAAACAACAAGTTCACTTCCACTTTCAATAGTTTGTTCAGACCAAGGTGCTCCAAGCAACTGTTACTTTTGCTAACAGTTGCAATGTCTGTGTCCAAGCTGGAACAATGTAACTGTAAAAGTATTCATATACAGTAAAACCTTGGATTGCGAGCATAATCCATTCCGGAAACATGCCTGTAATCCAAAGCACTCATATATCAAAGCGACTTTCCCCATAAGAAATAATGTAAACTCAGATGATTTGTTCCACAACCATTCAGAAGTCCTTCAGTTTATAGTTCATATTAAAATCTTATAGCGATGTGATAGGTTGTTTAACCATAAAATGTCCATCCACAAATGGCCGCCTCCACAAGGATTGGAAGCAAAATCCAGCAGCAGCAGGAGCTACCGAGTATAAAAGGGAAGAGAGGCGCCTCTAAGTGTAGCAATATGGCTACATTTAATGAAACTCACATGGTTGAGGATTAAAACAGGCACATCTAAGTATGCAGTATGCATCTGGGGTAAAGCTGTCCACATAGACCATCCTCCAAACAGCCAGGTCTCACTGCTGTCAGTCTGCAATCGTGACCGGGAAGACTACCACCCTGCAGTAGAGCGATCTGGAAGTGAGGCTTGAAGCACTCGTTGAGGGGATGACGTGGGGATGACGTTAATGGCGGTGCGGAGGATGGTCTATGTGGACATCTTTACCCCGGATGCCTGCATACTTAGATGTACTTGTTTTAATCATCAACCATGTAAGTTGCTAAATGTTGCACCTTCATTAAATGTAACCATATTGCTACACTTAGAGGCGCCTCTCTTCTCTTTTATACTCAGTTGTGATGTGACACTACTTGTATATCAAGTCAAAGTTTATTTAAAAATTTAGCTCGTCTTGCAAAACGCTCTCAAACCAAGTTACTCTCAAACCAAGGTTTTACTGTACAAGAAAGAAGAGCTGACAAATCCAAAGTCCTTGATGCAAAAATGTATTGGCGTTTCGGCGTGAGCCTAAGTCATATGTAAAAGCATCCATAACTGGAATTCATCTTAGAGAAAAAGGGATTCCTGAATGTGTAGATGTAATGCATTGCTGCATGATAAAAAGTCGGCTTGGCTACATTGCGCTGAATGCTTGGTATGGCCTAAAACAGGCAACAAACGCAGCAGCATTACTGGGAGGAGAAAAAAATCCTTGGCTCTGATGGTCAGTGAAAGGAAAAAGGTCTCAGCACTGGCGATTGGTAGGAGGCCCTGCAAATGTAAGAACCCTCAGAAAAATTGGGCAGACAGCCACCCATTCACGTCTATGGTGGAATGTTTTGCCTGGTGACTATACATTCTCTGCTATGCTGGGGATATGTTTTGGACGAGATTCTGTTCAAACAGCCGGACAAGTCCAGCGGGATTCCTGGACAGTTGGAAGGCATGGAAAACTGCATATACTTTGACAGACTGGATAGTGTAAAGAAGGGTTAGAAACCTTCCTGATCACAGGTTCAGTTAGAGATTTTCCCTTACTTTCTGTTCTAGGCACAATGTTTAACTTTACAAACAACTTACTGTAAAGGCCAGTTATAGGTGGGGGCAGGTGACATTTGTTTGTATTGTTGATCTATTGGTGAGGCAACACACTGACACCTTAGCCGCCATTGCGCAATGTGCTGGGTGTCCAGTGTGTTCCTGTACCTTTAACCACTTCAGCCCCGGAAGGATTTCCCACTTTAGGACCAGAGCACTTTTGGCGATTCGCCACTGCGTCGCTTTAACTGATTAACTGACAATTGCGCAGTCATGCGACGTTGTACCCAAACGAAATTTGCGTCCTTTTTTCCCCACAAATAGAGCTTTCTTTTGGTGCTATTTGATCCCCTCTGCGTCGTTTCTGATTGCCGCTATAAACAAAAGAAGAGCGACAATTTTGCAAAAAACCCAAATTTATTACTTTTTGATGAAATACAAATCCAAAAAAATATATAAAAAAACATTTTTTCCATCAGTTTTGGCCTATTTACTTTCTTCCTCATATTTTTGGTAAAAAAAAATCGCAATTGGTGTTTATTGATTGATTTGCGCAAAACTTGCCGCGTTTATGGATGATGAGAATTAATTTCTGGGGTTTTTATTTTTTTTTATTTTTTACTAGAAATGGCGGCGATCTGAGATTTTTAGCGATACTGCGATATTGCAGCGGACATGTTGGACCATTTTGACACTTTTTTGGGACCATTGGCATTTATTTATACAGCGATCAGTGCTATAAAAATGCACTGATTACTGTGTAAATGCCATTGGCAGTGAAGGGGTTAACCTGCAGGGGGCGCTCTAAGGGTTAACTGTGTTCCCTGGGTGTGTTCTAACTGTAGGGGGACTGCCCTGGCTGGGGAAAGGGGATGATCACAGCTTCCATATACAGGAAGGCTGTGATCATCGCCCTTCCCCCTTCAACAGAACGGAGATCCGTGTTTACATACACGGACCTCCGTTCTTTCAGTGCGGGGGGGTCATTGCGGGTAGCCGGTGGCGATCGAGTCCGCCCTACCCGCTCCCTGGCTCCCCCTGAACACAGTGAGTGCGCAAACGCGACTCCAGTGGCGCACGCACGCTCACAATGCTAGTTATCACGGCCGCCGTCCTGTGACGGCGGTTTGCAATAACAAGCCACCTTGCTGCCGTCACGCTGCGGCGGGCGGTCGGCAAGTGGTTAAGGAGGGTTGGGCTCCTCCAGTCACCTGCCCTACATCTATCCATTAAATGCATGTGCTTCCATTGTGGAGACTCTTATACAGAGATAGGTTCTGCAGTATACAGGGTGCCTTGTCGTCGGCCTGCAGCTTACACATGCATTTGCAAATGTGTGTAACTACACCCCTGTTTTAACACATACTGTTAGCCAGGTTAATTCGGTTGGTCGGTTGAGCTTGGAAATTCTTTTTTTGTTTGACAATGTTTAACTTGACAGGAAGTGAGGACAAATATGAAACAAGTAAACAGAATAGAATAAAAGCGAACGGGGGGCTAACATTCCCCTATTTAAAGCGGAACTAAACTCTCTCAACCAATATGAACTATTTTTAATCCTTATGCCGCAAGTGCTAGTAAATACATAGGAAGGTATATTATATTTATTTGTTTTAACTTTTTTTTATTTTTTACATTTCTTCAGTTGCTTCCTGGTTTCTGTCCTAGGCCAAACCGATGCCATACATCCCAGAAGTCTTTAGGAGGGGAGGAGGAGTTTTCCCATCTAAGCACACTCCCCTGCCTGCATGCCTGAGCTAAGGGCAGATGGATTCCAGGAAGAATATGTAAATGCTACATGAATTATCTGCCCTTACTCAAGATGGCTGTGGCTAGAAATGCTAGGAGGGTGTTTTTCAATATGATTTTGCAAGAAAATAAAGCATGGAGACATGGATAAATGGGTGAGTTCGCTTTGAATATTAAAAATGAATGAAATATTGTTTTCACTTTGTGGTGCTCAGATACAGTTTAGTTCTGCTTTACAGAGGAGCTCCAGGCTCCCTCAGAAACAAAATTAAAGTCAGCAGCTACAAATACTTATAATACTAGGACACTTACCTGTCCACAAATCCAGCGGTGCCTCTTGGGTGCTGCCACCACCATTTTGAGTAAGGGAAACCACCGGTGAAGCCTTGCGACTTCACAGCTGGTTCCCTAGTGCGCATACGCAAAGGGTGCTGCACTTAGTAAATAGCCTGATGGTGGGGGAAGGAAGAGGGGAGCTGAACTTCCGGATGATTTTGCTGCGGTGAAGTCACCAGGAAGTGGGAGCAGGTACCTACCTGCTTGTCCCTGAAAAGTGCCAAATGTGGCAGCAGAGGGCAAGAGGAGGCCAATAAGCAAAGCTTCCCCTTTTGGCTGGAGATCCACTATAAAACTTTAAAATATATATATTTTTCACCTACTGATACAGCCAATAATTCTGTTATTTTTAAATTCCCAAGCTATCCAGCCAAAAATTGTCAGTTAATAGGGTTGAGACAAACCATTTACCACTTACAGGGGTGCTTACAATGACCAGCTTTTATTTATTTACATAAAACCTTTATCCCAAAAGGAAAAAAACTGTTGCTGTAGCTGCTTTAAATGTGTTAGTTCGAGTTCAGCTTCAATTTATTAATCACATCTATATTTGATAAACGTACTATTGCATGTAACTGTGCCCTCTCCCCAGGCTGACAGCGCTGCTGTCCAAGGGTGGCTACATTCCCGTTTCACAGAGTGGAGCCACCCTTAGAGCGTGTTACTAAAATGGATCAGCAGGTGAAAAGAAAAGAAAAGCCTATAAAAAGAAAACTAATGTAGCCATTACATTTAGGGCCTGTTCCCCTGTTCAACTACAAGACAAGGCAAAGTACTTTGTTCAATCAGGCGAATTCAGTGGAGTGATGTGCGCTGGGGAAAAGGACAGCGTGCAGTACTTTTTTTTAGCGCAGTGCAATGCAAGGCAATCCACCGCCTGGCACCACAATTTGTAAGATTTCAGTAAAGTTTGCTTTAAAAAAAAAAAAAAAGTAAAGTAAGGCGTGCACCGCTTCTATCCAACTGAACACAAGCAGCGGCTTTCTAGCACAGCTGCCCATGTGAACGGTCCCTAAAGAATTGATAACCTGCAACTTAAAAAACGCAGATTTAGCATTTCTTTAAATAATCAACAGTGATGTAATTAAAACGTCATTATATTATATGTAAACCCTGAGATTTACTATACATTGCCCAAGCCATGGTAATGCATAACAAGAGGATTGCCATTGTTTGCTGTGGGGCCCAGACTTCAATTGCAGCACATAAAAAACACAGAAAAATGACGAAACATGCCAACAAAAACGTAATACTGCCCACCGAATGTGACGCATTCAACTGAACGAGGATGCGCCACAAGCGCAATGGTGTTTATCCATTTATATGTTGTGAAGTCGCGTCACGGTGCAATCTGGTTGTGTTGTTTCACAAAACAGTCTAATTGTATGTTGTGAAGTGGTGTCACAGAACAAGCTGATTGTATGTAGTGAAGTGGTGTCACAGAACAATCTGGTTGTATGTAGTGAAGTGGTGTCAGAGAACAATCTGCTTGTATGTAGTGAAGTGGTGTCACAGAACAATCTGGTTGTATGTAGTAAAGTGGTGTCAGAGAACAATCTGGTTGTATGTAGTGAAGTGGTGTCAGAGAACAATCTGGTTGTATGTAGTAAAGTGGTGTCAGAGAACAATTTGGTTGTATGTAGTGAAGTGGTGTCAGAGAACAATCTGCTTGTATGTAGTAAAGTGGTGTCAGAGAACAATCTGGTTGTATGTAGTGAAGTGGTGTCAGAGAACAATCTGGTTGTATGTAGTGAATGGTGTAACAGAACAATCTGATTGTATGTAGTGAATGGTGTCAGAGGACAATCTGGTTGTATGTAGTGAATGGTGTAACAGAACAATCTGGTTGTATGTAGTAAAGTGGTGTCAGAGAACAATCTGGTTGTATGTAGTGAAGTGGTGTTAGAGAACAATCTGGTTGTATGTAGTGAAGTGGTGTCAGAGACCAATCTGGTTGTATGTAGTGAAGTGGTGTCAGAGACCAATCTGGTTGTATGTAGTGAAGTGGTGTCAGAGACCAATCTGGTTGTATGTAGTGAAGTGGTGTCAGAGAACAATCTGGTTGTATGTAGTAAAGTGGTGTCAGAGAACAATCTGGTTGTATGTAGTGAATGGTGTAACAGAACAATCTGATTGTATGTAGTGAATGGTGTAACAGAACAATCTGGTTGTATGTAGTAAAGTGGTGTCAGAGAACAATCTGGTTGTATGTAGTGAAGTGGTGTTAGAGAACAATCTGGTTGTATGTAGTGAAGTGGTGTCAGAGAACAATCTGGTTGTATGTAGTAAAGCGGTGTCAGAGAACAATCTGGTTGTATGTAGTGAATGGTGTAACAGAACAATCTGATTGTATGTAGTGAACGGTGTAACTGAACAATCCGGTGGTATGCTATAAACTGGTGTCACAGAACAATCCGGTTGAACGCCCTGAAGTGGTGTCACAGAACACTCCAATTTTGTGAAGATGGGTAGGGGATAATCGTATGACACAATCATATAGATCTGAATGTATATAACGTGTACAGTCAATTCACATAATCCGTCACACTTTTTGAATTATTTTTTGGAGATAACTAAATGCTACAAGTTTGAAGAACAAAAAAATGAACTCATACACAGCTACAAGCATAACATGTGAGCCGATAGATGTACACAATTAAACGCAATCCCAAATCTGACACACACACACACCTTGCAATTTACTTGTACAATTTACACGGTTTCCATCTTTTCTGTTGACAATCATATGTCATCTCATCCCTCAGAACAAGGTAAACGACTATAACCGATAGATATGAGAAATCTGTACAATCTCTAGCTATGGTACCACCTGTCCCTGCAATACCCATAGAAATCCAATTCTCCATCCGATACATTGTACACAAATGCCAACCAGAACCTCGCCAATCTGGGAGTTTTTGTCGTTTTCTACTTTCTACATAAAAAAGCAACTTCTACATAACATCTGGAAGAGCTGGTGGGGTGCTTGTGGTTTTTCTACCTTGTGTAGTCGGTCTTCGGTGAATCCTCATTTTTGGGAAGGCAGGCCAGGAATAATTAAAGGGAGAATCGGAATCGGAGTCCATGTCGGTGGAGGAGGACGCAGCTTTTCCTGCAGAGGAGCTCGTCCAGGGAAGATGTGTAAAATAGAGGAATGAGGAGAGCTGGATCAGATTGCCCCGTCTGCCCAGGGGAGGGAGAGGCTGTAAACGTTTGCTCTCTTCAGGAGTTCAGGCATGTAGACAGATCAGGCTGTAAATATTAAATCAGATGAGGGAATGGAGGGGAGAACATGGACCAAAAACTGGAGCTGCATCACGGTCCACAACTATTTCAGAGGTCACCGGGTGCCAATCAATCATTAACTTACCGTTTTCATTTCCATGTTAATGCAAACAGCCGAAAGTGAAGCTGGAGTCTGAAGCACACAGAGAAGAGAGCGAGTACAAAAAGACAAGAGAGCAATTTTACCACACTGCACACACCACAGGCTCCTTCATACATGACCTCAATTCTGGATCAACACAGGTCACCACTAGGAACCCTGGGGAACAATTGTTTACTATGTGCTTTGTTCACATGTAACACCACAGGTTCCTTCATACATGACCTCAATTCTGGATTAACACAGGTCACCGCTAGGACCCCGGGGGCACAATTGTTTACTATGTGCTCTCTTCACACTGCACATGTAACACCACAGGATCCTTCATACATGACCTCAATTCTGGATCAACACAGGTCACCACTAGGACCCCTGGGGAACAATTGTTTACTATGTGCTCTGTTCACACTGCACACACCACAGGTTCCTTCATACAGGTCCTCAATTCTGGATCAACACAGGTCACCACTAGGACCCCTGGGGAACAATTGTTTACTATGTGCTCTGTTCACATGTAACACCACAGGTTCCTTCATACATGACCTCAATTCTGGATTAACACAGGTCACCGCTAGGAACCCTGGGGAACAATTGTTTACTATGTGCTCTGTTCACATGTAACACCACAGGTTCCTTCATACATGACCTCAATTCTGGATTAACACAGGTCACCGCTAGGACCCCGGGGGCACAATTGTTTACTATGTGCTCTCTTCACACTGCACATGTAACACCACAGGTTCCTTCATACATGACCTCAATTCTGGATCAACACAGGTCACCGCTAGGACCCCTGGGGAACAATTGTTTACTATGTGCTCTGTTCACACTGCACACACCACAGGTTCCTTCATACAGGTCCTCAATTCTGGATCAACGCAGGTCACCACTAGGAACCCTGGGGAACAATTGTTTACTATGTGCTCTGTTCACACTGCACACACCACAGGTTCCTTCATACAGGTCCTCAATTCTGGATCAACACAGGTCACCGCTAGGACCCCTGGGGAACAATTGTTTACTATGTGCTCTGTTCACACTGCACACACCACAGGTTCCTTCATACAGGTCCTCAATTCTGGATCAACACAGGTCACCACTAGGAACCCTGGGGAACAATTGTTTACTATGTGCTCTGTTCACATGTAACACCACAGGTTCCTTCATACATGACCTCAATTCTGGATCAACGCAGGTCACCGCTAGGACCCCGGGGGCACAATTGTTTACTATGTGCTCTCTTCACACTGCACATGTAACACCACAGGATCCTTCATACATGACCTCAATTCTGGATTAACACAGGTCACCGCTAGGACCCAGGGGGCACAATTGTTTACTATGTGCTCTCTTCACACTGCACATGTAACACCACAGGATCCTTCATACATGACCTCAATTCTGGATTAACACAGGTCACCACTAGGACCCCGGGGAAACAATTGTTTACTATGTGCTCTGTTCACACTGCACATGTAACACCACAGGATCCTTCATACATGACCTCAATTCTGGATCAACGCAGGTCACCACTAGGACCCCTGGGGAACAATTGTTTACTATGTGCTCTGTTCACATGTAACACCACAGGTTCCTTCATACATGACCTCAATTCTGGATCAACACAGGTCACCGCTAGGACCCCTGGGGAACAATTGTTTACTATGTGCTCTGTTCACATGTAACACCACAGGTTCCTTCATACATGACCTCAATTCTGGATTAACACAGGTCACCGCTAGGACCCCGGGGGCACAATTGTTTACTATGTGCTCTGTTCACACTGCAATGCAGCCAGGAGGTGCACTGCGGTGAGCAGACATACATGTAGCATTTTACCACAACGCACTAGAAGGCATTGCATGTCAGCTTACTGCTATGCAGAGACATAACTAGAGTTGCCGCCTCATCCCTTTAATCCAGAACACATATGAATTACACAGGTTTGAGGCTAATTTAATGCAGATGAGGCACCAAGTGAGTTTAATTACCACCTTAATCAGCCACAGAACCTGAGTAATTCATATGTGTTTGGTTT
Organism: Glandirana rugosa; assembly: GCA_018402905.1. NCBI lineage: Eukaryota > Metazoa > Chordata > Amphibia > Anura > Ranidae > Glandirana > Glandirana rugosa. The sequence goes on along the minus strand of BLSH010511776.1, from coordinate 379,427 downwards.
TAAAGGGACGAGGTGACAACCCTGCATCTGGTGTGTAGCAGCCCTAAAACTTTTTTTCTACTTTAGTAAGTTTACCTAGAAACTTTGACTGTTATGACACTGGTGTTTATGCATGTTGTGGTGCACTTACATGCGTTTACCTGTGCTGTCCTGAAAAAAGTAGGAGCTGTTCTACTTCTTTTTTTTTTTTTTTTGCATAGGGCAGCAAACATTAGCGCAACGCACTGGTGTGAGCTGCGAGTATCTAACAATTATTCAATGGTGTCATTCACACAGAGTTTACTTGCATTTAGGTGTGGTCAATTTAGCTGTTAGGGCCGGTTCACACTGTAGCGAGGCGGAGCGGCGCGGAGCGGCGCGATGCGGCGATCCAAGCGATTTCAAAGCGGCTTGCTAGGAGACTTCTATCATAGAAGTCAATGCAAGCCGCCTGAGATCGCCCTAAAAATAGTGCAGGGACCATTTTTCTAATGCGGAGCGAAGCAATTCGCTCCTATTAGAACGGTCCCATTTGCACAGCATTGAGGCGAATTGTCAGGCGACTTGTTCGCCTAGATGTGAACGAGCCGCGAAGTCGCGCCGCTCCGCCCCGCTGCAGTGTGAACCGGCCCTAAGAGAAAAAAAGAATTTCACGCATGCAGGATAGAATTAGAAACTCTAAGGCCCCTTTCACACTTGTGCAACCCGCAATTTTTTTCCCGCGATTTGGGATCAGTACGACTTTGGTCTGACTTTGTTGCAACTTTGGCTCAATGAAAACATATTACAAGGTCGTACAGAAGTAATATAGAAATCACATCTTTAATATTATTCAGGTGTGATTTGCATGCGACTTTGAGGTTTTAACATTGAAGTCTATGGACCTCAGGTTGCATCAAAGTTGGACCAAAGTAATGCAGGGACTACTCAGAAGTCGACACAACTTAAAAGTCGTACAGATATGAACGGTACTCATTGGAAATAATGGGGTACCACTTGTCATGCGACTTTGCAGTCCCAAATCCCAGGACAACTCGCACAAGTGTGAAAGGGGTCTAAAGGCCCATACACACGATGCAAATTTCGGACAGGAATTTTCATTCGACAGCAGATCGTCCAAAATTCTTACCATTAGTATGCTCCTTTCAACAGTCAATTTTTGATTTTTTTGTAAAACAAATGCTGGTTATAAAAAAAAATTACGTACGGCAACTCAATGTCTGATTTTCGTATCATTAGTACGGTTTTCGTATGACAAAAAAAATCATAAGATCAAGACTACGCAAGCTCAGAAACTAAAAAAATCCATACAAAACTATCCAACACATTATGTAATTTCTGATGTTGAATTTGGTCGTACGAAAATTTTCGTATTGTTAGTACACTCTTCGCTTTCGACATGAGACAAGCATCCAACAAAAAAACGGACGTTCTGCCGTCAAAAATTTGCATTGTGTGTACGAGGCTTAAGGGCAGGCTCACATTTGTTTGTGTTGGGGGAAGATGCTCAAAGTTGCTCATGTTCCAGCAATGCACAAAAATGTGCAGCCCTTTTGCAGGTGCGCAGCGGTGCTAATAATTCTTAATGTCACCCCCAAGTCCTGGCTTTCTCTACATTTTGGGGTTAAAAAACATGTCCTATTTGCTACAGGTTCCCCAATAAACCAACTCTGGTGGTGTTTTGAACCTTCTGTTCTCCTCCAGCTTACAATATAACCATTTATACCGCGGTCAGATGGAGCACACATGACCATCCTCCCAGTTCTATGGCCAAGGCATCTCTTAGCCAACAATCAATATTAGCTCAGCCCACAGCTTCACTGAGCACACATTGGTGGATCTCTGTTAATTTTGACAACAGTTCTTCAAAATTATCATCGCACATACAGAGTAGGCATATTAGCTCCATTTTTATTTATTTATTTTTTTTTTTACACACCCGGCCACCTGCATATTGGAATTGTCTCTTTCTGCAGTCTGTCAATGGTCACTTTTAAAAATAATTATTGTTTTCATAAGAGATTGCCAACCATCAGGAAGATGTGACCCACAGGTTTCTAAGGTTTAATAATGTTCTGTATCAGGCTTGTGAAAAGCTGCATGCTGGATGTGTGCCATTACACTAAACACCAATTACAGTCTGGTGTATATCATTATTACCATACAGGATTTATATAGTGCTAACTGTTTGCGCAGCGCTTTACAACATAAGGGCAGACAATACAGGAGGAATTAGAGGGCCCTGATCGTTATTATTATTATTAATGTTTAGGATTGATTATGCTGCAACAGTGTGCAAAATTTTACAGCGGCAACAGTGTGCAACAGTTTAGGGAGACAGAGCAATTCAATACAAGAGGATTAGGAGGGACCTGCTCAATCTAAGAGGTTGGGGCAATTGAGCCAGTAACGGCACAAATCACACTGTATCCTCTAGGACGCCTTTTCTCCTACAAGAGTTTAGCAGCATTTTTGCTTGCACGTTAATGTGTCTAGCATTAATGCATTCTATTGACCAGAATGTTAAGTTATTTATCATTAACCACTTCCCGACCAGCGCCGTAAATAGGCAGCGGCTGGTTTTGAGTGGCTGTACCGGGATATAGCCTGGAGCTACAGGCTATATCCCGGTATCGTTTTTTAGAGTGGACGGTCAGCTATCCAGGGATAATGATCGATCCAGCTCAGAAAGCCACTCGGCCATCATCCCCGGGAGCAGGAGGGGACATCCCCCCCCTCCCGCCACCTTCCGCCACTCTTCTTCAGCCTCCCGTCCCACCGGGAGACCGGAGCGACGAGCCGGCTAGGAGGAGACCTGACAGAGGCCGGAATAGGCACAGATCGGGTCTCCTTCGGCAAATTCCGGAAGCAACGTCATAACGTCACTTCTGGTTTACTTGGCAGCTAACGGCGCCAGTTTTAAAAAAATGACAGTATTCAGACTCGCTGTTTTTGGTGATCTGAATACTGTGAAGTACAAAGGAGGCATGGGGGGTCTTTTAGACTCTCCAGCCCTCCAAAAAGTGTACCTGTCACCATATATTACTATCACAAGGGATGTTTACATTCCTTGTGATAGCAATAAAAGTGATCCAATTTTTTTTTTTTAAAGGAACAGTGCTAAAAATAAATAAATAAAATTAAAAAATATATATTTAAAGCCCCACTGTCCCTGCGAGCTCGCGCACCAAAGAAAACGCATACGCAAGTCACGGCCACATATGAAAACGGTCTTTAAACCACACATGAGGTATCACTGCGTTCGCCAGAGTGTGAGTAATAATTCTAGCAAAAGACCTCCTCTGCACCTCTAACCTGATTACCATTAAAAAAAAATTTGCGCAATTTTCAACCATAACATGTATGGTGTCTATTTACTCGGCATAACATCCTCTTTCACAATATACAAAAAAACTGGGCTAACTTTACTGTCTTATTTTTTAACTCAAAAATGTGAAATTTTTTTAAAAAAAATCGTGCTTCAAAGGCCGCTGCGCAAATACTGCGTGACAAAAACTATTGCAACGATCGCCATTTTATTCGCTAGGGTGTTTGAAAGAAAAAAAAAAATATATATATATATATATATATATATATTAGTTTGGGGGTTCTAAGCAATTTTCTAGCAAAAAAAAACAGTTTTTAGCTTGTAACCAACAAATGTAAAAAAGGGCCCCGGTTGGTAAGTGGTTAAGGACGGGCTTGGGCATGTTCACAAGTGCACGTGCCCGAGCCCGCCGGGAAGTGATCCCTGCACTGCGCTAATAAGAGGCAGTGAGACATTTCCCTGATTGCTGCAGCCGCGCATCGGGAAATGTCTCACTGCCTATGATTGACGCAGTGCAGGGTACACTTCCCGGCCGGCTCGGGCACGTGCACTTGTGAACACGCCTGAGCCCATCCTTATTTATCATAATGTGCATGCATTGGCAATGCATGTCAACATGTATGCATTTACGTGTGCTGCCCATTAGAATGTACTAACATACAAACACGCATTTATGTAAAAGCAGTGTTTTTGCTTTAAAGTGTGCATGAGCCCTAAGTCTATGGTTCACACCTATGTGGATGCGTTTTTCGAGTTTTTTCCGCAAGTTTATCGCGTTTTTTTCCCGTGATGTGCGTTTTGCATTTTTTTGGGGGGGGGGGGGATTTATTGCTAGGCAATTTATTGCTAGGCAGATTTAAAGATGCAAATCGCGGTAAAACGCATCACAAAAACATCACTTGCATTTCTGGAACAGCTCCATTGAAGTCTATGGCATGCAAAATGCAAACTGCAGTGAGAAAAAAAAATTCCCCGACCCTTTCCACAAATTGCAAATCCGCAAAACGCACAGATGTGAACTACATCCATAGGAAACCATGTTAAATGGACTGTAGTGCGTTTCAGCAAACTGCAAAAAGAGGTAAAAAACGCATAGGTGTGAACCTAGACTTAAGCCTCGTACACACGGGTCGACGATCGTATACAATAGGTCGTACGAATGACCATTGTATGCTAAATCAACTGTTAGTACACGCGATTAGAACAGCCGACGTACAACGGTCGTACAACAGAAGTTGTATGAGCAGACTAGAAAACTTGGTAGTACCAAGACCATTGTATCGTGTGTACAGAGAAGTTGGTCCAACAAGTTGTATTGTGCAAAACACACATGCTCAGAAGTCAGGAATGGCTGGACGCTAATTACATGCACCTGAACTTTCTCTTTATACGTTCATAACACGTCACTACGTTCAGCTTGGTCGTACGATCGCTTGGTGCATGTCAGTACGCGAGATACAACAGCCAACATATGATTTTGGCCGTTCAGTCGTATGACCGTTGCACCGTGTGTACGAGGCATAAAAGTCCAGTTTTTAGGTGAAAGCCGGATAGACTTTCCTGAAGCAAGGAGATGTCAAGGGTGGAAATAAAGTGGAATTAAGGTCTAACAAGAAGGCAGGCTCTTAATTGCAGAAACAAATGCTATGGGGTTGCTTTACTAAAACTAGAGAGTAGAGAGTGCAAAATCTGGTGCAGCTCTGCAAACAAACCATTTAGCTTCCAGGTTTTTTTGTCAAAGTTTAATTGAAGAAACTGAAGTTAGAAGCCAAATTGCTACCAGGCACAGCTGCACCAGATTTTGCACTCTCCAGTTTTAGTAAATAAATCCCACTGTCTCCTCTTCTGCAATAAAATAAATGTATCTGCCCGTTCACAGTCTTCTATGGAATGTACACTGCACATGAACAGGGGTTACGAAGTCCAGAATCTGTAAGAAGCCAGAAGCTCAGTAAGGGAGCTCTTGGACATTGGACCATTAGGGCAGAGGTCAGTATTGTGGACTTTAGTTCTGTTCTAAAAGTGGATGTAGTTTAGATAGCCAGACAAATTGGGGTAGGGAGTTCCAGATGATGGGAGAGGCTCGGGATAAGTCCTGTTGGCAGACCTAGAGAACAGGAGCTGAAAATGAGTGTTATAATAAACCTGCCACATACCTGGGAGGTTTAAAATAACGCGTAAAAGGCATAATCAGAGGTTATCGTCAATGAAACTGATCAATCAATCCCGGATTCCACTCAAAACATTACTAGCACCCTCATTACTGGAATTTTCATCTACATCTAATCTATTTATATTACATGAAAATTTCTGCGCTCTGTTATTTTTATATTTTCTATTTTCTGATTTTATATACTTGTCTTTATAACCGTATTTAAGTATTTCTCTAGTGGTATGTGATAACGCCTAAGTGCTGTGTTTTTACAGCTTTAGAAAGAAGCAAAGAGACTGTCAGAATGAACATTTAAATGGAGAAACAGAAATTTCAACCTTTTATACACAGGACCCTTCGAAGCAATAAGGATAAAAAAATGAAAATGGGCTTGTCTGGTATTTTTGAGTCATTGTCTAGGTGCCAAGCGGGATTGTGACTACTTTAACAAGCCTGGCACCTTTAAAGTAGCAAAGTAACCTTGCAGCAAGGCATAAAGGAGTCAGTGAGTGATTTATAACAAGAACGCCATTCTTACACCGTCTCCCAGAACAACTCTCGGCACACAAGTGTTCTGCGAAGATCTCTTCCCTGCACCACCAACTGATTCATAGCGGACGGAGTCTCCCCATCTCTTCAAGAGATCCGTACAGTACAGCTACAAGAAAGATTCTGTTTAATTTGAGCTCCTGCGGGGCAATGTTCACAAGAAAAGACGTCTGATTGTGGCTCAGCTTAAATGTCAAATTTGGAAGACTATGATATTTGAGCCTGTTAACATTCCTTTCTTCACTTCAATTATTGTTCAAATTAGAGAGGCCTACAGTAGCACTTCTGTACTTCGTCTGATATAAATTCACCGGCTGCATTTGCTCCCCAATAAATGCACGGTAACGGCACATTTTGTAAAACTGCCACAGGGGAATAAAAACGTGGAGGAATGGAAGCCTATAGGTTTGGAAGCATGGCAACAATCTGTTTACAGTTGACGTCATTCTGTATCTTGGAGCAATTATTGTGTGGGGATTTCGAAACTGTAAAGGCATTTCACAGAAATGACCAGAGCACAGAAACATGTCTGAAAAATGTTCTAAACACTCCTGGAGTCTTCAATGGTCAAAGCTTTAGAGCAGGGGTCTCCAAACTTCATAAACAAAGGGCCAGTTTACTGTCCTTCAAACTTTAGGGGGGCCGGACTGTGACCAGTGGGAGAAGAAAATGTTCTGGACTCAGTGGGAGTAAACAATGCCTCATTATTGGTATTGGGGCGAGGAATAGTCTCCCATCATTAGTGCCAGTGGGAGGAATAGTCTCCCATCATTGGTATCAGTGGGAAGAATAGTCTCCCATCATTGGTATCAGTGGGAAGAATAGTCTCCCATCATTGGTATCAGTGGGAGGAATAGTCTCCCATCATTGGTATCAGTGGGAGGAATAGTGCCCATTATTGGTGTCGGGGGGGGGGGGGGG
>BLSH010511776.1:337487-370832 GCA_018402905.1 Glandirana rugosa | reverse complement strand
AGCGCATGTGCCATTGATGTTACTGGCTGCATGCAGGGTGAATATCTCCTAAACGGAGATATATTATATTATAATTTATACTAGAGAGAGAGAGAGAGAGAGAGAGAGAGAGAGAGAGAGAGAGAGAGAGAGAGATAGATATTCAATTTACCTACAGGTAAGCCTTATTTATTATAGGCTTACCTGTAGTCAAAAATGACCAAGCTGAGTTTACAACCACTTTAAGCAGGCCATAGACCATACAATTTTCTTTCCATCCAACATGGGTTGAAGGAAAGAATATTGCTCGTATAACTGTGTTGATGGGGGAATCCCTCTCATAGTGCTATTGTGTTCTGCCTACTGGGAGCTTTCTTTACTGGGAGAACACACTGCTGGCTGCTATAGCATTAATGTTGATCGCATTAACAAAAATCCAATCAGCCTGCCAATAGATGGATTGAATTTCGGCTGGGCGCTGCTGAACCAGCTGAGATTTGATCCATCCATGGCTGGCTTTAGTTTACACAAGCAGTTCATTGGGGGGGTTGCAGTAAAAATATGTAGTTTGGCTGCATTCTCTTCACCCCCTGTAAGCTGCAAAGGCAGCTGTAGAGGGTTATACACTTGTCACAGTCACGATGCGGCTAAAATGATCCCCCTGCTGCTATTAGTTGGCAGTACCATAGTTGAATGTAACCCATTCAAGTGAATGGGGCCACGTCGCAAATGCAAGTCAAATGCTAGGCTTGTGGTTGTGGCACTGTATTTCCATTTTAAAAAAAAATCAATAGGCAGTTAAAAAAGAAAAAAAAAAATACCCCTCCTGAATGCCTGTCAGCTGCACCTGCTCTTTGACAAGCGATTCACTGTGAATCACTCTTCACAGAGCAACACAGGTATAAAAAGGCCCGAGTACTGAACTGAGTGGCCTGCTTCTAACTTTGGTACCTATTGGACCATACTGTCATATTTAGACACCCAGCACAAATGCTGTAATAGGAAAGTAGAGCTAATACTATTTAAATGGAGGTCATTAGCACAATGTCTAAACTAAAAAAACTCTACCAAAGAACACCATTTTTTGCTCAACTAAACCCATGATCACGTGACTTTCCAGTCCCAAGTCTTCGATTTTCTTCTGTATACAGAAGGTGGGGCCCTTCTTTGCGTTAAGTGGACACTTACTATTGGCTGTTGCACAGCAGGGTCCTCTCAGGATCCAAAAGAGAATGACATTACCAAAAGTGGACCACTGGGGACTGGTAGAAATGGGCACAACTGCATTGGGTAACTGGTCCCCTGAACCCTGAAACTGCCCTTACGAGGCACCCAGACAGCAGACTAGGTGATTGTATATTTTGCTGCACAAAAAAAAAAAGGAGGTGATTTATATTTCCCCAGGAGATGGGTTATAAGAAAGTCCTAAATGTACCTTTGGGAGATGCTGTTATCACTTTTACTTCACATCCACTGGACTGAGCATTACTAATAAGCTCCCCACAGTCAATGATATAAGGTGCTGGCTTATCTTTGCCCAATCTTTAAAGAACAATGGGGTATCGTGAGAAGATCTCTGAAAAGAATCGGTTTTGCAATCAGCACTGAGACCTTGTGCAACTAAGCCCAACTCCTGCCAGATTTATTTTCAAGACTGAGCGGGGAAGGTTTACAAAATCTGGCAAGAAGTTCTTGCCTGTCCCAACTCTGGAAAAAAAAACTAACATTTAAAGCCAAAATTTTTGATTGGCAATAAAATACGCAATGACATCTGTAAAGTGTATCTAGACTCAAGAACAAAATTGTAATATATTGCAGCTTACCAGTCCCCGATTGTGGAGGCTGCATTTGTTTTCTTGTTCAGGATTGTGTCCGGACTACAGAACCCCCCTCTCCTGGACTCCATTACATGGAGGGAGGATGTATAGTTTGCAGAAGGCACAGACAGCATTGCTAACTAATAATAATGCAGACAATGCAGAGTGTACTGGAAGAGATCAGATCACCAGATTTATGGGCAGGTTAGCACTTATCCAGCAGATCTAACAAAACACTTTTGACTGTTTAACAGATGAAAAGGTAGCAAAGAAAACAAGTTTATTATAAGGCTTCATGCACACAGGACTTTAAAAAAACAGCCAAAAAACGTTATTAGCTTATCAGGGATGTTTTCAGCTTTTACCAGCGTTATATTACCGCCGTTTTTTCACGTCTTTTAGCGTTTTTAAATTGCCAGCGTTTTTTTTTTTTTCAATTGATCTAAAACGTCCAAAAACATTGGACGTTTTTGAGCGTTTTTGAGCTTTTGAACATTTTTACAGCTGAAAAACGTCCAAAAGAACCCTCTGGTCTTGGGTTTGTTTTACAGCTCAAAAACGTTACCGCTAAAACCAGTTGATAACAGACTATGTGTACATGAACACATAGGATAACATGATGGAGGGTTTATTGACTGTAGAAAAAAACGTCTGCAGCTAAAAACAGCTGCTGAAAAACAGTCAAAAAACATCCTGTGTGCATGAGGCCTAAGCCCAAAAACGCTCAAAAACGTCAATCCCCAATGTTTTTGGATGTTTTAGATCAATTGAAAAAAAACAAAAAATGCTGGCCCTTTAAAAACGCGAAAAAACGGCGGTATAATAACGCTGGTAAAAGCTGAAAACACCCCCGATAAGCTACTGACGCTTTTTGGCTGTTTTTTAAAGTCCTGTGTGCATGAAGCCTTAGGTCTCATACACACGGACGTATGAGGAAAAATAAGCAAAACGTGGGGTCCAAAGTTTTTGAAAAATCTGCGTTTTTTCCGGCGTTTTGCATTAGCGTTAATGAGCATCGGCGTCAATTGGCATTTTTTTTAAAGAAAAACAATTCCTCTGCTTTTTAACCTAAAAACGCCGGTTAACGCCGGTACGGCATTAGTGAGCGTTTTGCCGCATTAGCGTCAAAAACGCTACAGCCTCGGAACGCGATGGTCCCACGTTCTAAATACAGCTCACTAACGCCAACGCCCTCTACAGCTCAAAAACTTTGGCATTTTTATGGGCCCATTGAATAACATGGAGAGCTGTAAAAAACGCCCAAAAACGTGGCGTTAAAAAACGCCCGTGTGTATGAGGGCTTAAAATCAGATTCTTACAACATAATCTTAAAAAAAGTTTTTTAAACTTTATTTCATGTGACTGTGCTTCCTCTTCACAGTTCAACGTGGCCAGGTAGGGGGATGGGCTTAGACGCAGCAGGTCACATGTCCTGGTGACATCACTCAAGTATTTTCACACCTTCCCCTGAGGTTACGCAGATCGGAGTGTGTGGTCAGTCAAGCGTCTGATCCACCCCACGGATGACCTGGTTTTCAAGGCTATCCCATTCACCTGCAGTATATACAAAACCACAACTACATTTTTAAACTACAATACATTTCAAGTCCCTCTAGCTTTTAAACCCCCCCCCCCCCCCCAACCCTATACGCTTTTATCAGCAGGACCTTCAATAGCCTTTAAAGACGAGAATACATGTATCAAAGTTATACAATTATTGAAATTTCAGTCCATGTGTACCTCTCTCTGTTCAACAGATTGTTAGACCAGCTTCTGTCGAATAGTCCTGCTGGAAAACCACCATTCGATCAGCGCATGCAGCCAATGGCTGTAGCACTGATCAGTGTGTAGGCACAATGTTGCCTACAATAGTGTGAACAATTGTGTGGACAATTGTTTAGTTCGTTTTAGACTGCCCGGGTAGGGAGAGGGTTAAGTGGGAATCTGCCAGTTTCCAAGGCAATTTGGGTTCTGCCCCACACCCTGGTCTACATATAAACACGGGCTTCAAGGGGCAGGCGGGCCACATGGGAACAATTGTTTTACTGGAGGGGTGGAGGGTGTTGACACTATGCGCACCAGGTGACACCAAACCTAGTGATGCAACTGTCAAGGGGTCGGGGCCCTAAAAGCAACTGGGACTAAACCCGCGGTGCAGAGACCCCACATATCTAACTGCATGGTACGGGATAGCTGAACGAGATGGTCAAGTGCACACATGAGGTCCAGGCGGTGTTCATGGTGGGACCCCATTCTGTCACTGGGAGTGAGGTGGCAGGTGTACACTGGACTGGTGGAGAGGCCATGGGCTCAGCAGTGCCCCTCCTAAATGCAACATTCAAGAAGGAAGGCGTGTAGAGTTATGGGACGGAATGCTCATGGAGCATTCAGGAGTTTTGGAGCGCTTTCAGAAATCACATCAAACCCGTAGGATATAATAGAAGTCTATGGCTCAGTGTAGCCAACCCGCAGGAAAGCTGCAGGTGTACTGCGCTGCACCGGCAGATCAGTGTGAAAGCAGCCTAAGGCCTCATTTACACTGCTGCTGGTAAACGGATGAGACATTTTGCCATTTTTTTTTAGCTGCCCCTGAACTCTCCTCTATGTTATCTTATCAGTACATGTGCACAGGGTCGTTTAAGGTCGTTTCCAGGCAAGTTTAGAGGCTTTTTTTGGAATGCAAAAAAAAAATGGGTTCAGACGCCAGTTCAGAGGCATTTGAAACTCCAAACAGCTTGTAAACGCAACTAAACGCGGTAACTCACGTCTAGGAGCGTTTCGTTTACAGGCGTTTCCATCTTTTAAAAACACTCCTAGATGTGAACACGGCAAAACATACGTTTTAGATGCCAGTTTCTAGCCGTCAAGATAAAACGTTCAGGGGAGGTTGAAACAGCGTCCCGTGTAAATGGAGCCTAATAGTTGTTAACTCTTTTATAGGTGCTAATATGCCCATTGTAAAAGCACAGTGTATGCGTTGTTTAATACACTGACCTGCTTTTCCACTTCCAGCTTCTGCTGGCATCGCTCTCTATCTCCAGTCTGCTAGGAAGGTACCAGGAGAAGTGCACTTGGTATCACTGCCTGGGACTGGAGTCGTTGCTACAGAAGAAGCATCAGCTTATGACGCTCCTGCTGCTCGCTCTGTGGCTGCCTGCTCCCTCCACTGCCGCCGCCAGCTAAATGCACTCTTTGCATGCTTTGGGATGGCGGGTCGGCAAGCCCAGATCACGATTGACGGGTTGTCAACCCCGGACATGCGCTTCCTTGGTTTGAGGTCAAGGGCCACATTAGAGGCCTCTGAGGGCCACAAGATGATCACCCCTGGTCTAAAGAAACCACCATTCCAGTAAGATTAGAGTGCTGTGCCTATTTAGATCACAGACTGAACCCTGACATTACATCATTAGTTCAGTAAATTGAAGAATTAACTTATTTTGCTAAATCGTTCTGCAAATATTTTTAGAATGATCTCAGAATTAAGAATTAAGTATAATCGGCTGCACTCCCATAAAGAGTATATGAGTAACATATTAAAGGAATGTCCCTCCAGAGCAAAACAGGTAAATATATAACTCCTGTTTAATCAATAATGAATCTACAAGCTTTCCAGAATAACAAGAACAAGTAGGAACAGCATGGACATGTGTGAATTTTCCTTTGTTTATGCTGAGTTATAGAGTGGCATACCAATGTTAGAAGGAAACACAACCAAAATTAGAACATTCCTTGTCTACAAGGACTTTCCAACATTTCTTATGACTTGACACATTTTCTGAAATCCTTCATTATTATAGTGTAATCCAATACATCCAGGATGCTGGATTTTTCCATAAAAGTAGCATTACTAAATTAATGACAACAAGTTAAATGCAGGCACATATTCCTAAAAATCAACGAGTGGCTTTACTGATTAATATGAAAGCACTGGAGGGGAGAGGGTACAACGCCAGGTACAACACCCATCGTTAAAGGGACGCAGTTATGAGAGGATCATGGAGCCTGACACTGATGAACTCTAAGAAATGATGGTTCAGCCACATTAATATGTGAACCTCAGCATCACTAAACTTGCATCCCAGACTCTAGATCTAACACAAGCAGCCCTTTTTGCCAAGGTTTAAAGAAACCCCCATTATATATGAACTATGGGGACTATTACAAAATAATCGGTACATGATTGGTGAACAGAAACTTCACTCCGGATACAAAGTTATTCCCCAGATGGGAGCCACTATGTTGCCCCTTGGACAGCATACGTTGGCAGGTGCAGTTAACCTGGCTGCCACTAGATAGCGCTGTTGCTTGTGGCATACGGGAATTGTAAGCAGGTGTTAGCTCCGCTTTTAGAGAAATTGCTCCTTTTGTGATGTAGTGGGTGGAGTTCATGCACATATAAATGCCAGCTGTGGTTGCAGTCCAGGGTAGAAGAACAGGACACCCCAGAGCTGATGAATTGTATTTCTACACAGAGTTAATCCAAAGAGCCCTTGCAGGGTTGAATTCCCAGATGAGGTGGTACAAAGTGTGTGAGGAAAAGCTGTAGTCACTCTGTCTCCCCTGACCTTTTTCTGCAGGTCCTGTAGCAGGGTGCGCCAGGCCTCGGGGACCTGGACAGAGTGCTTATTTGTGAATAATGGTGGGAACCTGGGAATCAGATTGGCATCTGGGAGAGTGCCTGGCTGGGCAAAGCTACAGGAGGGACATTGGGAAGAGACTGATACACAAATGTAAGCACCTTGTCCCTCAACTGTGAGTCCTTTGCTTGGTGATGGACACCTAGCATACATGGGGAAGTGGTCCCAGCTCTGAGGTGCTCCCAAGGAGAGGAATGAAGGTGAGGGAAAATGGCTTAACTAAAAGGTGTGTATTTGTGCTCTGTACTGAAATGACTGCTACAGAATGTTTAACCGTGGCATTCAACGCAGAAGAATCTGATAGTATGCCAAATGTAAAATGTCATGGGAAGTTTTGTGAAGATGTGAAGTTGCAATAAAGGGCTGAAAATAATGTGTCGGCATTCCTTTATTCTGAATATTAAGGCTTCAGGCTGGGAATGTGCATGTGTGCCTCTGGCCATGACATATGTTGCCAATATGGTGGCTACAAAAGGCAAAGGGGTGGGTGCTCTATCCATGAAGGTACAACTTCTGCCCATTCACAAACCCCCTTACACATAGAGGAGATGAGAACAAACTGTCAATCAAAGTCTGCCCATCAGAGACACCTCTGCCCTTCCCATGACCGGCATGTGCCACCGCCGTTTGCATATCTCAGCAACCAGGAGGAATAAATAGAGATGGACAAGAGAACTTAGCTATAGAATTTTTACAAAAAAACTAAGATCTGCAAATCAATAGCAACACTGTTTGGTATACTTGAGCTGCACATTTTAGGGAAAGCAATTTGAAGCAACTGGTTACAAAGGTGCCACTATGTTTACAAGCTGGGCACTAAAATGATTCACTTTAAAAAGCCTATATTCAGTAGAGTTTTGGATACAGTGCAGGGAATTAGAACCCCTAATGGGTTTCACTGCTATCTGCGGCTCCACTGGAAAGATTTTCCCTTACCTTATTGTTCCAACAAGGAAAAAAAATATTCAACAAGGACCCGGGCAGCAATAAAAAGCTAAATGGGGTTCTATCTTTATCATAATTATTATTATTATACAGGATTTATATAGCACCAACAGTTTGCGCAGCGCTTTACAATATAATGAAAGACAATACAGCAATAGTACCATTCAAAACCAGAGGGTTAGAGGGGCCCTGCTCCTGCGAGCTTACAATCTAAGATAATGATGCTTTTCAATAGTCCTGGGTTTAATAGAAAGTCACCTTCCTGTTGCAAAGCACCATGCTTGCCATTATTAATGATGAGAGTGGAAGAAACTGTGGAACAAAACATATTTCCTATGTCACAGTATAACAATTGCTTTTCAGCTATGATAAGACATTCTCTGAATTCATTATCTAAAGGTCATATTAACATTTATATTGATCAGTCTAACCAGGGTAATCAAGTCTAGCCAGGAAATGTACTGAGCACAGTTTGTCCTGCATGTATATTTGCTATGTGATAAATATTTCAGAAGAAGCAATTTTTGTATCCTGAACACTACATCTACAGAGATCCGATGACCCCCACCTTTCCTGTAGCATGTTTCTCTCCACAGCACGGGACTAGAAGCTTGCAGCCTTGGATATGGCCCACATTTCGAACAACTTAGTCTAGCTTACCACCTCGCCTGTCAATATTGTTTACCCTCAACTGATCTAATTTTACCCCCTGCAGTGCCCCTTCCAGGGAGAGGAGAGAATAGAGCATGCAATACGTTCCAATCACAGCCTCAGAGCTGCAGCAGTCTCTCTCCTGTGAGCTGCCAGTGCCCCAAAGAATGTATACCCAGCAATATGAAGTTCTCAGGCCTACTACAGCTAGGATTTCTTCTTTCTAAGTCATCCCAGGCAGGATAAGATTCAGGGAAAAATATCCTGCCCCATCCTAAAAATGGAACTTTTACTTTCTCTACCAACTCATTTCAACCAATTATTACTTTTTCGAATACTTGTCCCCATACTTGCTGGCTGTCCAAATACAAAAGCCAGCAGCGAGAGATTCCTCCATCCACACTGTTTAGCGTGATTGAGAAAATCCATGATTCTGTACGAGAGGAATCCATACGTGAATGGACAGCGTTACAAAGTACTTAAAGTTTATGTAAACCTAAATCCTTAAAATGCCATGTACATTTTATGAGCTTATGTGCTTTAAAAATAAATCATTTTACATTTTGTGCAGTTTTCATTAAAATAATACCTGGTGCCCCTACCACGAAGGTCTTTATTCATTTATATCTTACTGGATAACAACCTCCATCTCCCAACTGCATTCCTGCCTTTATCTTTTTATTACAACTACTTCTGACAGACGAGTGGCCATTTCAACGCATTGGGGTGGATTTACTAAGGCTGGTTTCACAAAGATTTTTTTGATCAGGTTCGCCTGTCAGTTTTTCAGATTGGACCATCCCTAGCTCTCTATGGAGTGGTGGATGTGTCGGACATAGGCGTGCGCAGGGGGTGTGCCAGGTGTGCCTGGGCACACCCTAATCACTCTGTGCAGTGCAGATTCCCCGTACTGCCTGAGCTTCCCCCTGTGTTGCGCCACCCCACTGCAGTGCTGCTGGCTTCCCTCCTTTCCTCTCCTCCCCTCCCCCCCCCAGCAGCTGCGGGGATGCTTTAGGATTGAGAGGGGGGGGAGGGGCTGATCAATATGTAATTTACTGTCCCTTCCTTTTCTAAATGAACACACTGACCCGCTGTGTTCAATCACAACTAAAGCATCGTAAACTATGCTTCAGTTTGTGAATAAACAGGAAGCTGCTCAGCACAGAGCACTTCCCATTCATTCACTGTCCAGTGCAGCTGAGGCTGCAGAAAAAGTCACGGGTGTTTGAGCTTTGGGGTGCACACCCTAATGCAATGGGCTGCGCACACCTATGGAGTCGGACATAGGGTTGCCACCGCATTCTTTTAAATCCAAACACATATTCATTACACAGGTTCTGTGGCCGTTTAAGGAGGTAATTAAACTCACTTGGTGCCTCATCTGCCTTAAATTAGCCTCAGAACCTGTGTAATTCATAGGTGTTCTGGTTTAAAGGGATGAGGTGGCAACCCTAGTCGGACATGTGTTCGCTGACACCTGCTGGCATCTGATCCGCCAAAAACAGCAGATCGGATCAGGTGACAGTTGGATGGAAAGGGACAGGCAGTCCGTTTCCATATGACAGCCCCATAGAGAACAGTGGCGCTGTGTCCATGTCCACTCTGCATAGCGGACACAGACCTGTCATCCCCTGCTGAGCAGGCGGATGTGGACTATGGACAAAGCCCGTGTGATATCAGCCTTAGGCCTCATGCACACAGGACGTTTTTTGAAGTTTTTACAGCTGCTGTTTTCAGCTGCACACTTTTTTTTTCTATAGTCAATAAACCCTCCATCATGTTATCCTATGTGTTCATGCACACACAGGCTATCAACTGCTTTGAGCAGTGACGTTTCTGAGCTGTAAAAAAAACCCAAGATCAGAGCTGTAAAAACACTCTAACGCCCAAAAAACGCTCACTAATGCTGCTCACCAACGTTTTGTATCCATTGAAAAAAAAAAAACGCTCATTGACGCCAGCGCTAAAAAAAACGCTCATTAAAGCGGAGTTCCACCCTTTCCTTAGGTTTATTAAAAGTCAGCAGCTACAAAAAGTGTAGCTGCTGACTTTTAATAAACAGACACTTACCTGTCTCCCGGTCCAGCGATGGAGCCGCACGGAGCCTCGCTCCTCTCCCCCTCCCCTCCGCGGCGCCGGCATTGCTACCGTGGGCTCCCGGCCGCGGCTTCACGGCCGGGCACACACTGCGCATGCGCGAGCGGCGCTGCGCATTGTGATTGGTCCCGAAGTCTTCTAGGACCTGTCCTGTGTCCCAGAAGACTTTGGGAGGGAGGGGGAAGGAGTCCTTCCACTTCCGATCGCCTAAGGCGACCGGGGCGGAAGTACCCCTAAAAATAGGGTATCCCCACCCCCCCCCCTCCTCCCCAAAAGCTCAGTTTCAGCACCTGGAGCTGGGGAGGAGGACTTAAAGCGGAAGTTCCACTTTTGGGTGGAACTCCGCCACTAAAAAAAGCTGAAAAAAATCACTGATAAGCTACTGACGTTTTTAGGATGTTTTTTAACGTCCTGTGTGCATGAAGCCTTAAAGTGGAGTTTGCAAACTCTGGCGCAGCTGTGCATGGTAGCCAATCAGCTTCTGACTTCAGCTTGTTCAATTAACCACTTGACCTCTGGAAGATTTTACACCCTTGATGACCAGAGCCTATTTTGCTATTTAGCACTGCATTATTTACCTGGCAATTGTACAGTCATGCAACACTATACACAAGTTAAATTGATATATTTTTTTTCACACAAATAGAGCTTTCTTTAGGTGGTATTTGATCACCACTGGATGTTTTATTCTTTATTATATAAACAAAAAAATAAAAAGAACACACATTTTTCTACTTAACACATATTCAATAAAACAAATCAAAAATCAAATTTGTTCATAAATTTAGGCCAAAATGTACTCTGCTACAGGTCTTGGTAGAAAAAAAAATCCCAGTAAGTGTATGTTAATAAGTTTGTGCGTCTACAATGGTATATATACTGAGATTTATGCAGCTATGACCTATACTGGTAATGGTAGTGATCAGCGACTTATAGTGGGACTGTGATAGTGTGGAGGACAATCTGGCAGTAACAGATCCTCGTTGGGAGGTACACTAACTGACACTGGGACATCTAGAGTGACACTAATACAGTGATCAGATATAATACTGTACACTGTATTTAGGACTCTGGCTGGGAAGGAGTTAACATCAAGGGGCAATCAAGGGGTGCTTAACAATTGTAATGTGTGCTGCTTTTACCAACAGATCTGGCTGTTTTTATTCCCTGCCTTTCATGGAGAAGAAACAGCCAGATCATTGATCTATGTTCAGAGCCCTGTTTGTTTGTAAACATAGGACTCCAAGCTGTGATTGGCTACAGCCAATCAGCAGGTCTCAGCCACAAATAAGTGGCCAGGACCTGCCGACAAAATCGCGCTGTAGGATAGCAGGGGAAGCGTGCATGCATGCCTCTAAGCCGAAACAGGATGGATGACGTACATGTACGTCATCCAACCTGCCTGTGCCGCCCACCACTGTAAATGTATGGGAACTGGTTAATCTTTGACAAAATAAACCTGGAAGCTGATTGGCTTCTATGCAGAGCTGCACCAGATTTTGTACTCTCCAGTTTTAGTAAATCAACCCCATTATGTAGGCATGGTTCTCTATCTGGAAATTGCCCTGACCAATGTCTTGCAGCCATCTATGGAGTCCTCGCACACAGGATTTGGTTGCAAAAAGGCTGCAGGAGCTTGATAGCCCTGAGATGCATCAAGAAAAGAAGATATTAAAAATGGCAACTGGTTATGATAAATAGTGCTTTAGCAAACTAAATGAGATTCACTTAGGATTTACATCTGCAGAGCAAATGAACTAGCATTTCCAGAAGGTGTTGTCACAAACGACAGACCACATGTATCACTTTTCATAGATTTCCATTAAAAACAACCACAAAGTGTGCCGGAAATGATTGTACAATTTCTGCCTATATGTGTGTAATACATAAAGCATCAAAAGGAAAACAATAAGATACTATTGGAGCAAACATGCTGGTCATTTATGGTCAGAAGAACTTTCGGACTATCCTTCAAAATTACAAAGTCCTCATGGACTATACAAGTAGACCAGACTGGGCATCAGATACCGTAAACAAAAATAGCTTGATGCCATAAGCTTATTGTCTTGATCATGCTGAGGGTGTGGGACAGAGACACCGACACCTAAACTGACTTAGCGATACTACTAATGATTCTAAAAACCTGATGACAGACAAATCTAAGAAAGAAATCACCATGCTCACATACAGTATGATGTTCAAGTATTTGCATTGCCTAAGGCTCGGAGATTGGAAGAAGACATGAAAATTATGCTGTTCTCATAAATATGTATGCTTGCATTTCACTTCTAGGCATTATTCGTTACACTTCCCACATTATATAGTAGGGTGCAGACTGAACAGAAACCCCATACAGCCTGCATCCTCTGGAAGGCACAAAACATTTTTGGTTTGTAAAACAAATATGATGACCACATAAAGGACCTCTTTCTGTGGACCAGACCAAAACCACTTGAAGGTTGTAACAGAATTTAATTAGAGTTCAAAATTATTCAAATATAGCATTGAGAACAAGATAAATGGCAGCACTGGGGATAACGCTGCCATTGTGGCTGGGAATACAGCCGACGACAACAAACAATGGTTCAGCACAGGGAAATGGGCAACAGTACACATTCTCATGACATTTCTTATTAAATTATACAAGAATTTCCATGCATAAGGAATTCAACCATAAAAACAAAGAAATATGGAGGTTTTCCACATAGCATCCAATCAAATTTCACATCACATAAGTCAGGTACAGATAACAGAAGGAGACCAACTGCCTTTTTTTCTTAGCTTAGCTTACATTATCATAAGTCAGCCCAACACTATTACCCACAAACAGTTTTTAGACTTGGTCCATACATTACATTGTATCAATTCAACAGTTAGGCTGACTATGGTTAAACGGGTTTGCCTGAAATAAATATACTGCACCTAGGAGGTACATATTTATTACACAACCCTAAACAAAAATGTGCCAGTTTGCGGCCCCATGCACAATGGGGGTTTAACCCTGGTGCACGAGGCTCCAGTGTGCAGCCAAGGGCAAAGAGAAAACTTTATGAGAGTCTGACAGCTGCTGCAGCTGGATTGTGCTGGACTCTGCTGCTTCCATTTAGGGCAGTAAACTACAATTTTAACTTTTTTGTATATTAGTGCTCATTTTCATGATTATTATTGATGCACAGTGCAAGGGAGCATTGTAAAATAATCAGCTTTGGGTGTCAAATATTCTAGATATGTCAAATTCCTTATTGTTGTATTTAAAACATACTGATCGTGCTATTTTACCATAAAGTGTTGACATAATAATTTGTAGCAGGGGTTCTCTGAGATCTTATTTTCAGAGTTCTTCCCTGGTAAAAAGGTTGAGAAAGGCTGTGTCAGGGCCTACATCTGAACCCAGGACCTCTGCTGTGTCTGGCGATGTCTCTCCTTGCTGAGCTGCTTGAGATGCTGGACAGCACTCTGTTTGATCCATTGGACAATCCTGCCTTGTTTCTGCTGAACTTTGAACTCCTTGATCCTCCCATGAGCCTCCTATTTAAGTCATGCATTTGCACTTCCTGTTTGCCAGATTATTGCACTCTCTCCAGCCAATATCTCACCCTTGTCACTCCTGCTGACATCTGTATCTTCTCTACCACTCGTAATAAACCTTTGGCTTGTTCCTTGACTATGCCTCTGCTTAACCCCAACCTGCAACCACTCGTTACTGACCTTTGACTTGTTTACTGATTGCGCTTCTGCTTATCCCTTCCTGCTTTTTCTGCTACTAGACCCCAGCTTGCTCACCTCCTGATGGAACCATCCTGAGGACCACTACCTGGTACTAACATGCATCAAAACCCATCTCCACCATCAGGAGCTCTGATTAGTACTTAGATCCCACACCACAGGTGAGCCAGAGTCATGCACCAGGGTGACCTGTGTCTGTACTTATCCAACTGGTCTGTGGGTGCCTCTCTACTGCTATAGTGACAAGCTGCTTTGGACCTGCATCTGACTACTGACCTGCAGCCTATAGTCTGCTTTTAAACCCCCTTGTACACTACCTGAAACCCACTTTTATCACTTGAGACTTCGAATTTCATTAGGACTTATTTAAAATGAACACACGGCAAGACTTCCTGTATACTCTGCATGTAAGAAACTCAATCCTGAGCTAGCCAACACTGGTACCACATTACAAAATTATTATGAGTCATACCAACTATCTGTTCCACAATGCAAGAAACTTTCAGGTACCCAAACCACTGAGTGATTATGAGGAAACAATTACACAAAATCTTTTGCAATAATCCATAAATTATTCACTTTACTTGTTCACTACTTAAAGAATAACTAAAGGCAAAACTTTTTTTTTTAAGTTCTAGAAAGAGTGGGGAGGGATAAAAACACCTGTCAGGTTTTCATTGCAGTCTGTGCCCCCATTAGGGAGATGTGCTCTCTCCGTTTGTCCTGTTTTCAGTTATCAACAAAAGTAAAAGTTAAAGAAAATCCCAAATTTTGGGTTGTCCCCAAATCAGTAATAAAAAGGGGGAATCTTCCAATGGAGATGCTAGTTCTGGTGATCCAGGTGAGAACTAAGGATTCCTCTCATTTCGTATGTCGCCTATTGGATAAGAAGTAAGGGGAATTCTCCCCAATTGGAGACAGATGGCAAAAAAATGAGGGGTTATAACCCTCCCATAGGGCTCATGTACATTAGTGTTGCCCTCTGAAGTGTGATAATGGGCGTTTCACAGGCGATATGCCACCTCCTCACTGCCTGTTTTAACCCCTAAAAGCCACACTACCACGCCTCAACCATGTGCATTGATTGTGATTGGGGGGCGATTGCAGTGTGGCCTAAATCACTTGGAGTACTGTCTGCTGAACAAGCAAGAGGTACGATTCTTGCTGTACCAAGAAAAAAAGTATCAGGGTGAAGCAAACATATAGCCCGGTCCAGCTACCTTTGCAGCTGAAGAAGGGCAGTGGTTGGGGGTAGGGGGGTAGCCAAAAAACACAGCTCAACCACCTTTCTTACTGCCCCCTAACCATAAGTGTAAACTAATCCTAACTCTATCCAGAATGCAAAAAAAGTTTTAGCCTTTAGTTCTACTTTAAAACTGTGTCTGAACATTTCGTCAGCATTTGGGATGTCTGTTCAGACAAATTCTGACTGCTTTCCAGGGCTTTCCAAAATACTTACCAAACATGTAATGCTGCAAGACTACACCTAAAGACAAGACTTTTTTTAGACTGGGATAGAGTGGTCAGAACTATATTGCTGTCTGTGCCCGTTGTGACCGATTTACCAGTGCGGTAAGTTGTTCCTGTGACAACTGTCTAAAAGAAGACATCCCTCATATTGGAATTATACAGTATCTCAAAGTGAGTACACCCCTCATATTTTTGTCAATATTTTATTCTATCTTTTCATGTGACAACACTGAAGAAATTACACTTTGTTACAATGTAAAGTAATGAGTGTACAGCTTGTATAACAGTGTAAATTTGCTGTCCCCTCAAAATAACTCAACACACAGCCATTAATGTCTAAACCGCTGGCAACAAAAGTGAGTACACCCCTAAGTGAAAATTTCCAAACTGGGTCCAAAGTGTCAATAGTTATAGTGTGTTGAGTTATTTTGAGGGGACAGCAAATTTACACTGTTATACAAGCTGTACACTCACTACTTTACATTGTAGCAAAGTGTCATTTCTTCAGTGTTGTCACTGAAAAAATGAAGGGAAATCTCTTCAATGAGACACAGATGGAAAAAATAAAACTGAATGCAGTTTTAACCCTCCCCTGCTCTATCCAAAATGAAAAAAGAAAAGTTTTGTCTTTAGGTATATATTGGCAAAATATTACATTTAGGTAAATGTAGAGTTCTAGGCTCCATCTTTATCTGACTGAGAAAAGGCAGCTTGCAGCCAGAGCCAACCACTGAATACAGGGTATTGTAACTTAACGGGTAAACCTCATCCCTGTCTGTTGCTCTCATCTGAGGATTTATAGAAGTTGGCACAATATTTTCACTTGTGCAATTATGTCCAATGTTAACCATACAAGCCATGCCAGATCATCTTGCAGTAAACAAGAAAGTTAAAGAGCATTGTACCTCCTTCGCTAGACGTTCCATCCACCGGCATCTGTTTCATGTGATTCCAACAGTACACAGAGCTTACAATCTAAAGAATAAAATAAAAATAGTTACACTTAGCATAAATTAAATATATGTGCTTTAAAATTCCAAAAATAGCAAAAATGTTTACACTCTTTTTCTAGTATATTTGATTTTATCATTGGCTTTGTTACTTTCTCTTAGTAAGTCTAGAGTACTGACTACTCTGTAGTTTGCAGTGACACAATCACCTAAAAGTGGTAAAGGTTTTTTACCATAAGTGTATATCATATTTTTTATTTTTTTGCACTGCACAGGTGTTCATTAATACAATAACATAAGCTTATCTGAAACAGAATATAAAGCTGAGTTCACACTTAGGCCTCATTTACACTGCTGCTGGTAAACCGACGTTTTGAGGCATTTGGGCATTTTTTTCAGCTGCCCCTGAACTTTCCTCTATGTTATCTTATCAGTACATTTACACAGTGTCATTTAAGGTGGTTTCTAGGCAGCTGAGTTTAAAGGTTTTTTTTGGAATGCAAAAAAATGGGTTCAGACGTCAGTTCAGAGGCATTTGAAACGCCAAACAGCTTGTAAACGCTGCTAAATGTGCCTAAACGCGGTAACTCACATCTAGGACCATTTCGTTTACAGGCATTTCCATTTTTAAAAAAAATAATAATAATTTTTTAAAAACGCTCCTAGACGCAAACGCTGCTAAACGCTGCTAAACGTTGCATGCAAAACGTGTCAAAACGGCCGTTCTAGATGTCAGTTTCTAGTTGTCAAAATAAATCGTTCAGGGGAGATTAACATAGCGTCCCGTGTAAATGGAGCCGGGTGCGTCTCACAGAAGGGGTCCGGTGTGCCCCTGTTCTCCATTTTAAGGACGAATCAGGCCTGGATTTTTGCCTGAATTCGGACCTGAAACAGAGCCAAAGACGCACAGGTCTCCTGTGCAATTCACTCCGCAGCCACTCCGGAGATATGTAAACCGGTTACAATCTCCTGTCATGTGAATTGGATGCAGGGAAACCCACATCCAATTCACATAAGTGTGAACCCAGCCTTTAACTGTGGCACTGGCTTCAAGAATTTAGACCAAATTAACACTTTATGCTTTCCAACACTGTGCAGAACACGGACAGGGTAGCTGTAGAATTCAAGTCTCATTAAGGCTCCATTTCAATGTAATGTATATGTATTAAAGTGGAACTCTAATCATAACTGTTGATTTTGTGTGGGCTGGTATGGGGAGGGTTGGAACCTCAGTCAAGTTTCTATTGAGGTTTATAAATGTTACAGGTAGATTTTGCCTGGCTTGCTCTTGAAAAAAAGCAATTGGAGTAGAAGTGAGGGCAAATCTCCTAAATGTGAACAAAGACATCAATAAAGCCAGAGAGAATGAAGAATAAATTAAATAAACTGA
This sequence comes from Glandirana rugosa, assembly GCA_018402905.1. Taxonomy (NCBI): domain Eukaryota; kingdom Metazoa; phylum Chordata; class Amphibia; order Anura; family Ranidae; genus Glandirana; species Glandirana rugosa. The sequence goes on along the minus strand of BLSH010511776.1, from coordinate 353,170 downwards.
AAAAAGTCCTAACCTTCCCCATTCAACCAAAAATCTAAGACAAACGTTTTATCTAGGGTTGCCAAGCAACAAGCAAATTAAGAATATGCATTAGTAATTCAATTAATGCATAATTTGGGGACAACTGATCAAAGCCAGCCGACACTTCTAAAGGAGATCAGTTACAAGACATACAAGTAGCCAATTGCCTCCTGAAAATGCCTATGTACTATAAACTGCGTAGTAGCAAGTGTCAGAAATCCACAATTCCACATAAGCCAATGGATCAGCATGATAGCCAGGGGCCAACATTCTCAAAAAGAGAGGTAAGAAATGAGTCTACATAAAGCGGGCAGACTTTCATTCAAACGTTTGGATGAGAAATGATAAAAATCGCTCATCCAAACCTTCATGACTTTTCATTTAGGTACCATGTCAATGTCACAATTTTCATAGAATGAACATTCTACTTCTGGATTAACTTTGACAAGTGCATAGATATAAGACTAGTTACCATATTTCTTGGACGAAAGCAAATTCAACAGTTAGAAATTGGTTTGTTTCCATTAGAAATTGTCTTCCTTGTCCTATGTTTTCGCTCACTCTAGTCAAAACGGATCATCCCCTTTAACTCTTAGATAATTGAATGAATGTTCTGAAAACTGCAATTACAACTTTTTAAGGACATTCTATAGATGTAAGGCCAGCTTAATTCTCTCATGTTGGGTGAAGGCCATTTTGTTAATGTCTTCTGCCACATCGTACCATTCACTACATCACCTATTCCAATTGTTGACATAATTTCCCATATTTACCCATAGGCATAGAAGAGCAGATTTACCTACATACACAAAGTGGCCATCTTTAAGCAAAAAGCCTGGTTGGCAGGCACACAAAAATATCAGCTGATCAATATCAATCCCCAGGTTACAGCAAAAACTGCGCAATCAGCATGTCTGCTGTTCCTGGAGATCATTAGTGCTCAAGGATTAATGTATTTTTATAACATATGAAGGTTCCAGTGTTAGAAATCCCGTAATATTCCTCTGCAATGGCATCCCTTCCCATCCTTAGAGCCGAGGCTTTTGTAAACAGGATGTCAAACCCAAGCACCAGAACAAAAAGCAAAATGTAACATTGTAGATTACGTATTAGGCCATACTGCAGGTATAGACATGCTAGGAGACACTTCCTATGACTCACAGTGGTCTCCTCAATGGAGACAGACAGAGACTGTCTCTGCCATTACTAATTATTGGAGGAGCAGCATGACCAAGTACAGAAAGTAATGAACTGGGACACGTGGCTTGACAATCACAAGTTATATTTGAACATAGGTCATTTGCATGACTATTGAAGCAGATAGACTGAGACTGGATGTCTCTATTCAAAATAAGATTATTATTATTAACTATATGTAGCGATACCCCCGTAAGAGACACTGATTTTAACAGGTTCTTCCCCAAACAGTGCAGAGTCTACCAATCACAAAGGCAACACCCCATTCTCTCTGGTTCCATTAAACAGTCTAGGGCAGGGGTATTGAATTAAAATTCACGGAGGTCTGATCTTTTCTTCCAGCAGAGGTCCGAATTGCATATTTGTGCGATGTCTCAGATCCTTCCCATTACGGCCCCCCCATTTTATATCACAATCCCATTCTTACATCAGTGTCCTCAGTCCCCCACACATCAGAGTCTCCCACTTTACATCAGTTTACCCTTCACATTAGTGTCCCCCTTTACATACCCACTACAGCACTGTTCCCCTTTACATCCCCCACAGAATTTGCTGCCCCTCCCCACAACACTGCTCCCCATTTACATCTCCCCCTCACAGCACTGCCCCCCTTCACATCAGATCTCTCCTCACCACCAGCGCTTACCCCCTTCACACCACCCCCCACAGCACTGCTCTCCTTTAGATCTACCCACAGAACTTGCCCCCTTTACATCACTGCTCCACTTTTACACCCTTCCCCCCACCACAATAAAGTGCAGTGCCCCGCTTCAAATCACCCCCACCACACACACACAGCTCTGCCCCTTCAGGTCACCCCCCACCACCTTCACAGACATGTCCTCTCGCCTGTGCTCTCCTACCTTATACAGAGCGGGAGGCACAGCAGCACTGAAAGGAGGGCAGGGTCAAGGGCTGCCGATGTTAACTGGTGATTGGTTGCTAGGACCGCCTGGCATAGTTAACTAATGCAGCTCCTGTGCTCCATCCAGTGCGGCTGTGCCTCCTGCTCTCCCTTCATTGCTATCCAAAGGGGAAGGAATACTATATGGCATGACCACAGGTTCTGACGGGACAGTGCCTCAGTCCGGTTCCAGACAGCGGGCTGCCATTTAGTGATGCCTGGTCTAAGGGATGTCTTTTTATGACTTATTGCTTGTGAAACAGGAGAGGGTTTAGGGTGGTATGCAATACTGCTGACTTGCAATAGGATGACACTCTTCACTAGGGGAAACTTCTTTGAACGGTCCTTAAACCAGCAAAAAAGGGGAAGGCCATAACTGAGATGTAAGAGCTGTCTTAGAGAGAGCTACAGTTTGCAAAGTAGAGCAGCACACAGTCGCTAGATTCCTGAGCTCAGATCAGTACTCACAATGTCCCAGGGCAGCTACATACTTTCCAGCCCTCACCGGACACTCTTCAGTGAGTTCTGCAGACCAGATCCCTAGGTGAAACTGCTTAGTTAGCTCAAAAGGTAATTAGGAATAGCTTCCCAGCTCTGTTATAGCTGGGACCTCGATGAACATCAGCAGACTCTAGCACAACTGCTTCAAATGGGGGGTAGCAGCCCCTGAGGCTGGAACTTCTCCAGCAGGGCAAGAACCAGGGCTGCTCCAGACCACAGGCTATTTATGTTCTTTCCCCCAGGATTGGCTGCAGCACAATAAATATTCAAGCTGCCCTTCTGACTCTCCCAGCCCTCTATGTTCTGGAAGCTTCCAGAATGCAGGGGGAAGCAATCAAACCTGTAGCCTGTGAGATCTAGAACAGCCCAGAGAAATCAATAGCTGCTCCAATGATTACAGAGGAACCAAAAAGAACTAAGTGTACCTATCATCTTAGCAACCTACAGAGGAGGGTGCTACATATAAATGAAAAATGTATTACTAGCAATACTGGAACATAAGTGGGCAAAATAATGTACAATACAAGAACAAACCAGTCCAATCCAGGAGCAAGGACATTTTTCTGGAACCACATTTAGGCCTCGTGTACACTGCTGCTGGTAAACGGACGTTTAGGGGCAGTTGGGCGTTTTTTTTCAGCTGCCCCGAACTCTCCTCCGTTATCTTATCAGTACATGTACACAGGGTCGTTTACAGTCGTTTCTAGGCAGTTGAGTTTAGAGGCATTTGTTGGAAAGCAAAAAAATCCTTTCGGGATGGATGTTCAGAGGCATTTGAAACGCCAAATGTCTTTAACAGCTTATAAACACGCCAAAACATGGTAACTCACGTCTAGGAGCGTTTCGTTTAAAGACGTTGTCATTTTAAAAAACGCTTCTAGACGCATACGCGGCTAAACGCGGCATGCAAATGTGGCTAAATGGACGTTTTTAAACTTCGGCTTCTAGCTGTCAAGTTGAGTCGTTCAGGGGAGGTTGAAAAACATCCTGTTTACATGAAGCCTAAAGCTCAACACCAGTGGTTGAGGTCATTCAGATTTGGACACATGAATTGTATGGAAGCTTATGGATAATAAGACTGTATTGAAGGACATGTGTTTAAAGCTGAAGTCCAGGCAGATATAAAACCACCAATCAATGCAGTTATATTTCAAATTGAAAAAAATAATTTTTCATATATCTCATATGCAACAAGTGTAAAGCCCCATATACATGGGCAGAATATCAGGAGACATTTGCCAGTACAAAAAATAGTGGCCGACATTCTGCCCGTGTGTATGTCGCTCTGTCCGACAGAAGCTGGCTGTTGGACGTGCATTCTGGAAAACCAGCAGCCTACTGACTCTTGATCAGCGCTCTCAGCCACTGGCAGAGAGCGCTGAATGGAGTGTTCTGGAGGGGGGCCACCCCCCTGTCAGAACACAACAGCTCAGCAGGGGAGATCGCTGCACTAACCTCGCATGGTTAGTACAATGGCTCCTGACCGGAGCTGTCAGTTTTTTTTCGTGCAACCCGCAGGGTTGCATGAAAAGAAACTGTAGTGTGTATCTGGCTTCAAGCGAAGGTCCGCCGCCCCTTTAAAAATTAAAAGTCAGCAGCTACACATACTGTAGCTGCTGACTTTTAACATTAGGACACTTACCATTCCTGGTGTCCGGTGATGTCTGCACCACCGCCGATCTTCAGATCAGCTGGTCGGGTGCTGCCGCGGCCATTGCCTGTAAGGGAATCCGGCAGTGTAGCCTTTCGGTTTCACAGTCGGGGCCCTACTGCGCGCTGCGCTCTTTCACTGGCCCGGCGGCGGGGAAGGAAGAGGGAGGAGGAGGGGGGCCGGGCTGCTGACGTAATTCGCTGCGGCCCAGTCTCCCGGATGCGAGGACATGATACCTGTCAAAAGGTATCCGCTCCCCCCCCCACCCCCCCCGAAAGGTGTCAAATGCGACACCTGAGGGGGGGAGGAATCCCATAAACGGAAGTTCCACTTTTGGGTGGAACTCCGTTTTAAGTCCTGAATATGTCTTGACCGCAAAATCATGTTTGGCAGATTTCAGACTGGAAGAGAGAAGGCCAGCACTAGGAGCCAATCATGCTCTAGTGCAGTGCAGATATGCAGATAGACAACATGCTGATAGGAAAAATCAGTGTTAGTTGAAGAATGATACCATACCTCCCAACCTACAAAAAAATGGATTAGTTAACCCACGAGTGCTTTTTACCACTACTATTTATACTATTAGTGCAGGGTAAAATGCATTAGAGACGTGGCCCGGTGGGTGCCCAGACTGAGGTTGTCTCTCTCATACCACCATAGGACTCCTTGAATGTACAGCACCAGGGATCTTTCCTCTCTTCCTTCCAGTGACTATTCCTTTATACTGACTTTTCAAATTTACAAATGCAGCAATTTAGATATTGGATGAAAGGTTTAGCACGGGAAAACACTTTTTGAAAGATAAAACGTGGATTTTATATACAACTATATAAATCAGATCAAAATGAGGGACAAATGAGGAGGAAAGAGGGGCAGAGGGACTTTGTTCCAAATCAGGGACAGCCCCTTTAAGATCAGGGACAGTTGGGAGCTATGTGATAATCCATCAGTGTGTTGCTGCTCCTTCCCTTTCCATTTGGAAGGCTGCGGCGTGTTCTGGACCAAGCTTTTTTACTTCAGAAGTGGAGGTCAAGGACACGGCTATGCGATTAGGAAGAGGTGCATGTATCACAAAATTAACTACACATTTCCAAACACTTTGGTAAGTAAAATACTGCCCATATATGTATTTCTAGGCCCTTGCCTAGAGTTCAGCTTTAATTAATACAGGACAGGTATGTCAGGGAACTTCAGAGAGATTCCACCAACAGCAACCGATGAAGACAAAACCAGGGCTTTGGAGGTAGGAAAGCGAACGACCCTTTATCCCTGTGATGAAACGTTCAGAAGGTGAGAAATTGTCGTTGTGAAAAAAAGGCTACAGAAATGAACATCTTTAAAAAATTAACTGTGGAGCACTTTCTCTGATCAAATAAGAGACTCAAGTCAGTGGCCTATCAAGAGACACGTGAGGAAGCAACATTTTAATCTTGACTTAAAATCCTCAAAGCAGACAAAACATTTCAGAAAATGGTTTCTAGTGGGAAATGTATGGATTTACAGCAAGAACATATATTTAAATATCATTGCAAAAGTTTAGCCTTGCTGTACCCACAGGTAAATGTAGAACTGAGAGGTTCTGCCTGAAGCCTGCTAATATCAATGTCCGAAAATTCACTACATCAACAGACCAAGTGATCTATGCTGAGGAACAGGTCACATGACAGAAACCAACGTTCTAGAGGGTAACTTTTTTGGATAACTAAAAACACAAAGTATTGTGGCTCACGGGGATAAACTCCATCAGGCTACATTATATTTTCAATGCTGTTAACTTTTCCTAACTTATAACATAATGATGGCCAGAATCATTCAACCCGGAAAACTGAGGACATACGATGAATGAATAGGCGACATGACCCAGCTTCCTGGAGAGGTGTCACCATAATTCCCCTTAAATCAAAGTGGATTCATGAAAAGTGGTAATATCAGTGCCATGCTCTCTGCGTTTTTAAGGGACTGCCTACTGATTGATTCAAAAAGATCAGAAGACGTGACCAGCCAAAAGACCTTGAAAAAGAAACCCCTGGTGGGGGAGGAAAAAAGCACCTCTGGAGGAGCTCGGAGCCCAGAGTTGGGCTGGAAATCTGTAAGTCCCCATACCACTACATACATTAAATGTACCCACAGACATGAGGTCACCCTCACCTGAACCAGGCTATTAGTATTTAATTATGAAAGTTTTTTTTCCAACAGGCGCTTTGCAACCTCTGCTGACATTCCCTGGCTCAATAATTTTAAGGAATGAATTGGTCAGCAAGTATAGATTTTCACAGTTGAACATTGCTGCTTGAGACAGGGTTGGTGCCAGACGTGCCTGCTTAAAGCACAAACATGCATGCTTGGACACTATATGCATGCAGGTTTATGTCCCAATGGTTAATGTACATAACCAAAGCACATTTAGTTTGCTAAAGCAATATGCATCATAAACTGCTGCTTTTTTTTTTTTTTTTACTTTTCCACCTATTTTTACTCCTTTTGTGCATCTTAGCGCTGCTGATCTTCCTGTCTACATGCATGCACTCCAGCGATGGTTGCATGGCAGGGGACAATGCAAAAGCACTGTTGGGAGAGTACAAAGTGTGCCCCCCTATAATAGGAAGTGCTTAAATGAGGACTTCATAGCAGGATCACTACTTAAAGTGGATGTAAACTCTCACATATACGCAGTGAAGTGAACAGCTTCAGATGATACACAGAGATTAAACACATCTCCCTACATATGTTTTACATGTATATCTTTTGTCTTCAGCTGTATAATCCTTTAGAAAGTGCAGATCGTGTTAGGATATTTTCTCTTCCTGGTTATCACTTCAGTAAAGCCTGGGCACACAGCCAAGACAACTGATTGGAAGAAAGGCACACACCCCCTCTCCTCATAGGTAGAAATTCTCCGCTCTGTTCCTTGTATAGTTCAGGGCTCTGCTAATCTATTTATAGCTCCCTCCCCAACATAAAACTCCGGCTGCTTTTATCATATGTGACGGAGAACTTGTCAGACTGATAACAGAGAAAATGAACAGGAGACATCTACGGGACATAGTGCTTTCAAGAGAGATAAGAAAACACTGCAGATATATGTGCCCAGCTCAAATTTCATGAATTGGGTTTACATCCATTTTAACCACTTGCCGACGGCTGATCGGCATTTGACGGCGACAGAGTGGCTCTGTAACGCGGATCGCCGTCATATGACGGCGGCCGCGAGATCGCGCCCAGTGAGCCCGTGCCGCCGGAGGCGCGCCCACGCGCTCACTGTGTTCGGGGAGGGCCAGGGAGCGGGTGCGGCGGAGTCGATCTCCGCCGGCCACCCACGATGCCCCCCCCGGAGTGAAAGAACGGAGGTCCATGTAAGTAAACACAGACCTCAGTTCTGTGAGGGGGGAAGGGCTGTGATCACAGCCTTCCTTTACACGGAAGCTGTGATCGCTTCCCTTCCCCAGCTAGGGCAGTCCCCCCACAGTTAGAACACCCCCAGGGAACACAGTTAACCCTTAGAGCGCCCCCTGCAGGTTAACCCCTTCACTGCCAATGGCATTTACACAGTAATCAGTGCATTTTTATAGCACTGATCGCTGTATAAATGCCAATGGTCCCAAAAAAGTGTCAAAATGTTCCGACATGTCCGCTAAAATATATCGCAGTACCGCTAAAAATCGCAGATCGCCGCCATTACTAATAAAAAATAAAAAAAAATAAAACCCCCAGAAATTATTTCTCATCATCGGTAAACGCGACCACTTTTGCGCAAACCAATCAATAAACGCCGATTGCGATTTTTTTAATCACAAATATGAGGAAGAATATAAATCGGCCAAAACCGATGAAAAAAATGTTTTTTTATATTTTTTTTTGGATTTGTATTTTAGCAAAAAGTAAGAAATTTGGGTTTTTTTGCAAAATTGTCGCTCTTCTTTTGTTTATAGCGGTGATCAGAAATGACGCAGCGGTGATCAAATACCACCAAAAGAAAGCTCTATTTGTAGGAAAAAAAGGACGCAAATTTTGTTTGGGTACAACGTCACACGACCGCGCAATTGTCAGTTAAAGCGACGCAGTGCCGAATCGCAAAAAGGGCTCCGGTCCTAAAGTGTGAAATCCTTCCGGGGCTGAAGTGGTTAAGCTGCGAATTTAAAAATATTTAAAAAATGACTTTTGAAATTAAAGTGTTTACTGATTTGGTTTACATATATTAACAAAGACTGTTGAACACTGTTATCATCCAGCCACTACCTCAAAGCTATTACTTTACGAAAGCCTCATGCTCACTGGGTTCTTGTAAATGCTGTTTATCCTGAAAGGAGAACATCAGCATTATAAACTCTCCTAAGCTGCATTTTCAAAACAGTTTAGGTAAGTTTATCAGAGTTTGGAGTTTATTTCATTGGCCATAATTTTACTTTATTCTGGCCATTGAAATAAACAAACGCTGAAGTGCTAAATGTGCCTAGAGTTTATGCACGCTTATGAGTGTTTAACAGCGCTCAGCGATTTTTTGTGGTCAAAATTCCCGCACCGAAACGTGATTTTAACCACTTGCTTACTGGACACTTAAACCCCTCTCCTGCCCACACCAATTAGCAGCTTTCAGCACTCACAATTTGAATGACAATTTTTATGTCCTTTTTTTCATACAAATAGAGCTTTCTTTTCGTGGTATTTTATCATCTCTGCAGTTTTTATTTGTTGTGTTATAAACAAACAAAGAGCGACAGTTTTGAAAAAAAGTACCATTTTTTTTACTTTTTGCTATGATAGATATCCAAAATATATATATATATAATAAATGTATTCCTCAGTTTAGGCCGATATATATTCTTCTACATATTTTTGGTAAAAAAAAAAAGCCAATAAGCATATATTGATTGGGTTGCGCAAAAGTTATCGCGTCTACAAACTATGGGAATAGATTTATGGCATTTTTCTTTTTTTTTTTTCTTTACTGGTAACGGTGGCGATCTGCGATTTTTATCGAGACTGCGATATTGCGGCGGACATGTTGGACACTTTTGACCCTTTTATGGGACCATTGACATTTATACAGCGATCAGAGCTAAAAATAGCCACTGATTACTGTATAAATGTCACTGGCAGGAAAGAGGTTAACCTGTAGGGGGCGCTCTAGGGGTTCCCTTAGCCTGTTCTAACTGTATGGGGGCTGGGCTGGTAGGGACTGATCCCGATTACAGGGATCATTAGATCTCTGTTATGTTCCCTGACGAGACGGCAACCGGCGTGTTTACATTGGTGGTTCCACGTTCTGCCTCTCTATTAGGCGAAATCGGGTCGCCGGCGGACATCCAGTCCGCCTGACCCACGGGCACACTCACGCAGCAAGCGGCAGGCGGCCATGAGGGCGCACGGGGAGCGTGCAAAGGGGCGGATGTCAACAGCAGATCCACGTCGTAACAGTCAATTGGCTATAGCGCGGATCTGAAGTGGTTAAGGCGTTCAGACAACAGCCCATAAACTCCCCTGCTGATAAACTGCTAAAAATTTCCATGTGGGCATGGACACATAGGATAACATAGAGGGAAGTTTAAGGGCAGAGAAAAAAAAAATTCCCCATTTATCTAAATTTCTCATTAAAAGGTTTAAATGACAAATTCGAAATAATGTACAAATACTGTATTTTAAATAATGATCAGTTAAGAAAATGAACATAATGTAAATATTATTGTATAAAATATATACAGTATATACGTATCCACACAAGCACACACAATACACATATATATAAAAGTTTTAATAGAAAAACAAGAAAAAATAGAAATGTAAACACAGTATTGTTAAAATATTTAAAATGTGTGCCTTAAACTTTTTATTGAGAATATCTGTGTCTAAAAGACTGAATTAACATGTTGAGTTGCTATAAAGCACATCTGACTTCTCTCCCCCTCATGTAAGCTGTAGCATTTTGAGGACAAATAAAAGCAAGGAATTGAACATAAAATTATCTTTCCCAAATGACCACTATCAACTTCCATGTTCCGTCTTTTTTTTTTTTTTTAAACAATGGCTTAAGGATCAATGCGATGCACCAGTGAATTATGTTAATTTCTACAATTCACTAGACAAATCACCTGCCAAACCCATGATGAGTGGTCTCACACTCCTTGATAGATTTTTTATTTTTTTTAACCCAAAATGCAGCCGCATTGACATTCCTCCTATTCATTCATGGCTTGAAGCTCAGGTGGATACATTTTGTCACTTGACAGAAGAAAGCTGAGCATTTCTATCACGCATTAGACCTACATCGTACTAGTACTAGCCTCTAAATGAGCCAAAGCCATTTCACCCAATGTCTTTACAACCATCCGCATTACCGGTACTGATGTGGTTCTGCTACAAATGCAAAAATTCCTAGCAAAATAAATAGTACAATTCATCAACCTCACCTTCTCAAAAAAGTTTGGATCACACAAACATTTTCTAAAGAGTTGGATGTCCGATTCCAGCGAGTCTCCAGAGGTTTGTTGTCGGGTTAATGTTAGTACTCCAGAGGTACGACAGAAGCGCAGAAATGAGTTCTGATTAATTGGCGCTGTACAGAAGTCAAGAGGAGGGATGTCCTGGGAACTGAAGATGAAGGGTTAAATTAATAAATCATAAATATACAAAGTATTTAAAAAAAAAAAAAAAAAAAAAAATTCTCTGGCTCCCTCCTCCAATATCCTCACTAGCATCTGATCTACGTAAAGAGAAGAATGGTATTTCTCAGTGTGCCTGATCCACCAAATATGCTGTCAGTGATGTTGTATAATTAAATAAACAGAGCTCATTATCCCTATGTAATGCAATTGGAAGAAAACTGAATTACCTCCATGGATCGGTGTGCACAGAGCCAAGCATGGAAGCACTCCTACTGACCGGCTTACTGGAAGGGAGCTGCTCTGTACGTCTGCCACTGGTAAAAACAGACAGCTCCTCAAGGGAGCTCAGCATTGTTTAAGTAGTTATAAACAAATGAGACTTTCATAACACAATGTACCAGCAGACACGGACGTGCTTGTGTCATACCAATGGCAGTGTGCACATCCCTGATAGAAATGACACAGGCGCAGAACGGGGACTGAGAGTAAACTGTGAAATACCAGGCAGCACAGAATGAGACTCCCATACATTGGGGACTTTTTGCTTTGTCTGAGACATAAATGGTTCTTACACCATGTCTGCTCTACTAATACATAAGCAGGGATACACACCAGTCCTCGCTGGAGTTTAAGAAGCATTACAGTATTTATAGAAGTCATGATGTGCTGTGAAATGTCTTTGGGAAACTGTTAAATACATTTATCATGCTTTAAAGCGGTAAGTCAGAAGGTTTTTATCTTAATTCATTCTATGCATGGAGATAAAAAACCTTCTGTGTGCAGCAGCTTCCCTCATATGCACCTGAGCCCCATCTCAATCCAGCCATGTTGCATGAGAGTCTTGGCTGCCTGGGACTCTCCCTCCTCATTGGCTGAGACAGCAGCGGGGCGCCATTGGCTCCTGCTGCTATCAAAGTCAGTGAGTCAATGCGAAGAGAGGGGCGTGGCCGACCGTGGCTCCATGTCTGAATAGACACACTGAGCAGCGGCTCAGCTCAGGTGCCCCCTTAGCCAGCTGCTTGCTATGGGGGCACTCAGCAGGAGGGAGGGGCCAGGAGCACCGAAGAGACCCAAGAAGAGGAGGATCTGGGCTACTCTGTGCAAAACCACTGCAATAGAGCAGGTAAGTATAACACGTTTGTTGTTTTTAAATATAAAAAAGGAGACTTTAGTATCACTTTAAAGACTATAAAGGGGTAGATTCTGAAGGGTAATTACAGGCAGTAATATGTACTTTGAGTGTAAAATATTTACACTCAAAGTACACTATAGCTAGACTAAAGCCTAATACAGAGCTGCTGTACTAACAATCTGATGTTAGTACAGCTATCTCCCCTGTTGTTCTATTGTATTCCAAATGGGAGACAGTCTCCCACCAGAACACTCCGGTCAGCGCTCTCAGCCATTGGAAGCTGGTCAGCAGAACTTTTTCAGTCACGAGCCTTCGTTAGAAGCCGGCCGAACGGATGGCTTCTGTCGGACCAGCTGCCGTACACACAGGCCGAATGTTGGCCGGTTTCTATTGCTGGCCGACATTCGGTCCTTGTGTACTAGACAGACAGGCCATATATTATGTGATTTTCTTTCCTACAACCATGGGTTTAAGAAAAGAAAATTGCTTGATTCCTCCATCAACACAATGGGCTTGATTTACTACAACTGGCAAGTGCAAATTCTGGTGCAGCTGTGCATGGTAGCCAATCAGCTTCCAACTTCAGCTTGTTCAATTAAGTTTGACAAAAAAAAAAAACCTGGAAGTTGATTGGCTACCATGCAGAGCTGCACCAGATTTTGGACTCTCCAGTTTTAGTAAATCAACTGCAATGAGTGATGTTGGGGGCTATTGTGTTCTGCCAGCCTGCCCACACATGGATTGAAATTTGGTTGATACCTGCTGAACCAGACAAATTTCAATCCATGTAATTCATAAGTAACGATGAGCAAGTGTGGGGCTCATGGGTCAACCTCTACACTCTACCTGAAATCACTTAATATAGTAAGTGAAACCAAACTCATCCTGCACATCCTAGGCCATCCGATATGAGGAACGCTATACTACTCTCTCATTTCTTCCCCCTTAAAGTGTCACTAAATAAATCCACATCATAAAAACTATCAATAAATGGTGTATTACATGCTGTTCATACTCACCCAGTCACTAGGAGATTTGTTTTCTGTATTCTGCAAACAACCTGGTTCATCCTTCTGCTCTCTATCTCCCCCTTCTGTCTATGTCCCCAATTCAGCTAGCGATTTTTGCAGCTGTGGTGGCAACTCTGCACATGCTCAGTTTGCAGTGAACTTCTATACTGAGCATTTCTTCCCTATCATAGCAGCCATGTGACTATAGAGTCACACATGTGGGCGTATACACAGTGGTAAAGACAGCCTACTCCCTCCCTCCTCCATGCCCACTAACTAGCTAAACACATTAGGAGCGGGATATTACATATAGATTAATGGTGGCTTCATCTCCTTATTTTAAGACACAGGCTGAAGGGGCATGACACAGCCTGTGACTGGCAGAAATTTACCCACACCATGTTATTTCCACAAAATAATACACATTTTCAAATATATATTTGTATGACAATTTAAAACAGTTTATTGATATCATTTATTTAGTTTTGCTCTGTATTCTAAAGACTGTTATTATTTATTTTGAACGTGTGACCAGCAGAAGAGGACTAGAAGCCCCTCCTGCTTATGTTTCCCTGCAGACAGACTGGGAAAGATCTGGGTCGTGTGACAGCTGTATATCGATTAGGAAAAAGGTATTTAGATTTTTTTTTTATTCAAATAATTACAGTGCCCTCATCCATATACAGAAAAAGAAGAGACAATGTAATCACAGACAAGGACCTTTTTCTTCACCATTGCTCTCCCCACGTACCACCCCCTCCTCCATTTTTTTTTGGGGGGGGTGGGTTAGTGCGACGGGGTTTGTCTGCAAACCCCCCCCCCCCCCGTCGCTTGATCATCAGCCCACCAGCCCTGCACTTACCCCATCTAGGTTGTAGGCAGCGCTTCCTCCTTGGCGGCTTCCCCTGCATCTCCTCCCTCCTTCTGGGCTTCATGGCGACTTCCCCTGCGGCCAATACAATCGCTTCTCCTCTTGGCCATTCTGGTCTCAGGACCCGCTTCCTGATTGCCCGGGAGGAGAATCAGGAAGACAATAGCAAATATTAATTCGCTATTGTGACACAACTGGGTGGGCTCAGGGCGCAGTGCTCTGCGCCCGTGCCCACCCTATTTTTAAGCCAATTAGAGCTTCTGGCTAGAATCATGCCCTTATATAAAAAAAAAAAAAAAAAAATTGGAATCCATGCATTCAACGCACTGCATGTAAATTGGGGGCCAGGCGCATGCATTAGGGGGGCGGCGCCCCTTTTCACATGATTGGCCTGCCCAGATCCGCCTGCCTGTTTTTCAGGCAGATCCAAGTGGGCCACTTACTGACTTGCATGGGTAGGCGGATGTCAGCAGAGATGTGTCCGCTGATACCCGCCTGCCATCCGATCTGACAAGATCCAATCAAAACAGGCGGGTGGCTATATGTTTGACATCTGTCTAGCGGATCGGATGAAAATGGACAGGCTGTCTGTTTTCATCCGATCTCACCAAAGAGAACAGTGGGGATCTGACAGGTCCGTTCCTGCACAGTGAGCAGAGACGGATCTGTCATCCGCCAGCTCAACAGGGATCAATGGACCAATCTCCCGCTGAGCGGATCGGCCCCATGTAAAAGGGCCTTATGGACGGGCCGCCACTGCCATCTACTGACATCTTGACTAAGGCCAGCCATACATGCATAGACCTAAATGGAAATCCTAGCCTCAGGTCTAACCATCAGACCCCCAGACATTATCACAATGATATAAACTACTAGACTGCGTTAGATACCCCAAACACAGATTTGTGAAGCCTCCAATGGCACAAATCCAGCAATTACTATTTAAAAGCAATGTTAGCTTGCTGAAGAACTATTTGCCACCTGGAAAACTGGTGACAACTACACAGACCAATTTGCCACATCTACAGTCACCTTACTTCCAGGAGATGTTATTATATTATGTATTTTCCCAATTGCTGAGATGCCTTAGCTGTACCTGAAAGTTGATATTATAAAGTTATGTGCAATACTGTTTGAGATATGATGGGAATGGATGGGAATGAGTTCAAATTCTGCCCTAGGGCCCTGGGAGTTTTAATTATACCTCTAGGCAGACAAGGGCAACACAAATATCTTGAAAATGGAGTCAAGTGCTATGCTCAATAAACATATAATAAGGGAACATAGGAAAATTAATCCCGCTAAGAAAATATTTTTTCTTCATATGGTTTTAGACACAGATCTTACATAGCTTTACATCAATGGCTTCAGCTCAGAGCACCAGTGTTGGTCATGCCATCAGACGATTTTTTCCCCAATTAAAATAAACATCCTCTGGTCAGCAGGTGTCAGGTGAAACTGCCGAAGAGCAATGTATGCTGGCTTATCTCTGTCTAATCTGCAGAGAACAACATACAGTCCCAGACAAAAGTCTTGTCGCTTATCTATTTTGTAGAAACACCTGCTATTAACCTGACTTTTAATTAATCAATTGGTGTTAGAAATCGCTCATATGAAAAGCTAAAACCCTCCCAAATGATGTTCAATGCACTGAAATAAATTAGTTTCACTGAAAAAAGATTTATCATTTAACCGCTTGCCGACCGTTGATCGGCAATTGACGGCGACAAAGTGGCTCTGTAACGCAAAACGCCGTCATACGACGGCGGGCGCGATACAGAGCCACTGTGAGCGCGC
>BLSH010511776.1:307012-320247 GCA_018402905.1 Glandirana rugosa | reverse complement strand
TCTATTTCCAGATGTATGAAGAAAAGATTGAATGTGTGAATAACATCTGTGCTGGTGCAGAACACATGTGTGTGAATAGCAGATGTGTTCTGCAGTGACAGTTTCATTTAAAGTGATACACACATTTTAAAAAGAAGTGTGAATAAAAGATATTGAATGATTTCCGGTTTGATTTAAAGTGACACACACACTTGAAATAATTGTGCAGAAGAGATGTGGAATGTTTGACAGTTTCATTTAAAGTGATACACACATTTTAAAAAGAAGTGTGAATAAAAGATGTTCACTGATTTCCGGTTTGATTTAAAGTGACACACATACTTGAAATACTTGTGCAGAAGAGATGTTCACTGATTTCCGGTTTGATTTAAAGTGATACACACATTTTGCAGAACAGTGATATGGGTACTCCCGACTTATTTATACTTTTTTGACACAGTTTGAAGATGATTTTAGAACAGTTCTATGGCTTCTAATGTTAATTTATACTTTTCAGACCCATTTTGAAGATGATCTCCATTTTTGCATTTTTTAAGTTTTTATTTTTTTAAAAATATTTAAAGTTATTTTCCTGTCCCCATTTCTTTGTAGGTCACTTGTCCCACCCTTACCCACATTTCCTTCCTTTTGCAGACCTCTAGGACCTTCCAGGACTATTTTACAACACTTTTTGTACCTAAAAGTCCGGGTCTCCATTGATTTCAATGGGGTTCGGGGTTCGGGACAAAGTTCGGGTTCTGTCCGGACCCGGACCCGGACTTTGTCCCGAAGTTCTGCAGAACCAGCAGAACCCGGACTTCTAGAAGTTCGCTCAACTCTACTCATAACCTGAATTCACTGCAATCTATCATACTAATGCCGAAGGTAACAGTGCCATCTATTGACAAAAGGGAGAAATCAGAGTTAAACCCAAGCCATTTGATTCAATAGACTACAAATTAGCCAGGCTAGTTATCACCTAGCACAACTAAAATTTACTAGCAGCCCTGTTTAGGACAAGGGTGCTACAATTGAAAAATTATACAGTTTAAGGTGAGCCATTTTTTTGCCTAGAACACAACAGCAGCCAAAACCATTCACTATACAAAGAAAACAGAAGATTTATCTATGCACAGAAACTGAACACAGGAGTAGTGGAAGGGTTAGGCTTATACACTGGTAGGGACAGGTGCAGCGTCCAGGCCCGCTACAGACAACCTGTCAGAGTCTCTGGCAGGCGGTGGCTGAGTGAGGTTAGCACTGTGCAGAGTGGTACGGGTGTATAGGGCCCTGTCCATCCAGCTATGAGGTTCCAGAATGCAGAAGACCTGCAGGGGACACACTGCAGCTTAACAATCCACCATATGCATTTTTGCATCCATTTTTACATCCTTTCTGCTTTTGAAGAAAATGGTCATAAATGGCACAAGCACAAAATATATGTTTCTAAAAATGGCCGTAAAATAAAATGGATGTCCATGAACATTATCCATTTAAATCCAAATATGGAAAAGGACACAGACCAGTTCTGTTTTTTCTGCGGACACAAATGGACTGAGGCTGGGTTCACACTATGTGCAGCCACGGGGCACAGCAGGGTTCTGGTGCGCCCCATTGCAACATTTCAGGTCCGCATTAGGTCCGAATTTTTAGTTGAATTCAGACCTGAAACGGAGCCAAAGACGCACAGGACAATTCTGTGGTGCGCTCCGCAGCCGCCACGAAGATGTGTGAACTTGCAACATTGAGAGCCGGTCACACTCTCCTGTCATGCAAATTGGATATGGAGAAATCCACATCCAATTCACGATAGTGTGAACTGTGAACCCGGCCTCAAATGTAAGCAATGGTACACAGATGCAATCATGCAGGTAGGTTTACATCCACCTGCCCTTTGACATACATTGTGGTTCCGTCTGAATCCGTCAGAAAAAACCTAAGGACCCAGACTGAATGTTAGTCTGAAAGGACCCTTAGGACTTGTTCACACCATTGGGGTAGGACTGTGTTGGGCAGCTATTCCAGGGCAGTCCCACCACAAGACAAGGTAAAATGTCTTGTCTTCTACCAGGTCGGTTCACACCACTGCTTTGTGGCAGAGTGTGCTGGATAAAAATTATGGCATGCGGTACTTTTTTTCAGAATAGCGCAGTGCACATTTCAATAAAGTCATTTTAAAAAACAAAATACACAGAGCACCTTTAGTGCATCAGCTCTGCTGTCATCCTAAAGCAAATCAGCGGCTGCATTCTAGCACAGCCACTGGTGTGATCAGGCTATCAAGCCGGCCATAGATCAATCAAAATTCGGTAGGTTCAGCAGGAACCGGCCAAATTTCGATCTATGTATGGGCAGGTAGGTTGTACAGAAGTCGATCTCTGACAACTTCTGTACAACCAGCCTGTTGGAATATTTTCGCTCAATCGGTGCCACCGGCTATAGCCAGCAGTGCTGATGAATGTATTCTAACAGTGGGAGAACAATAGCTACACAGAAGGGATTCTTCCATCCACCTCAAATGTGTGGATGGGAGAAGCGATTCATTATCTTTTGCTCAACCACAATCATGTATGGTCTTCAGCTAATGTATTCAAACAGATGTTCACTGGCAATCATAGGAACCACTACAGCAATAATAGTCCATACAAAGCAACAAATCATCGCCCATCTCTGCTTTATGGGTCTTCCATCACTTTAATAAAATTGCTTGAGACTGGTAAGACAATGTTTGAATGGAGAAAAATTCCTTTTCACCAGATGTAAATCAACACATCTCTGTTCTCATGGCCCTAAACAACCTACCTTTCCTGTATGTATCTACCCTGCAGTAGTACAGCTGTTTAACTTGCAGGCACAATGTAACAGTGAAAACACATGAAGTGGAAAGTTCACATTAAGTATACTATGCACAATAGGATTTATATGTGTCCAGCAGTGCTGGGGACAAAGGTCTGCACAGCTATTAACTAAAAGCTACAAAGAAAGAGGAAATAAGCGGAAAACGACACTCAGGGGACATGTGAAAATCTGACCCTATTGAAGAGGCATCCCCCAAATTCATTGCGAACAAGCAGCCTCTCCCTGTGATCTACCCATCTGGTCATGGGAAAGTGACAAAAGCTACTGAGCAATACAGGTTTTATCCTGACAACATGTGAATGAGCAAACGTCAAACTGTCCATCCTGACATCTGTGGAGGGAAGCAGGAACTCCTTTGTGGAAGATGGTACAACACACAGGGCCCTTCCTGTTCCTGCAGAACGTCTGCACCTGGTAGGGTTTCTTATATTTCTTCTGTTAGTTCTACACGGCTGAAGTTTGAAGAACTGCACTGCAGTCATAGCAATATAGCATGGCAAAATCTGTGATTGGATTGTAAAGAAAAAGTTTATTGATGAGGTCATCTCTGTGCCCTGACCTCCATTCATAGCACTCTGTAATGCAGCAAAGCCTCTATTCAGATTGCACAGACATAAAGGAGGGCCAAAACTGTCAGCTAATCAACCAGACACTAGGGCACCAATGTCAAACACTGTTAACATGGTCATGGGGGAGAAGCAAGGACCTCATCAGTTGGCCACTGCACCCAATTTGACATCCATACACATGCGGGTGCACAGTCCTGAATGCAAACAGTGTGAGTTTGGAGACATACAGCCACACAGCTGTCAAATTGGGAGCAGCAGCTGTATCTGTTCAGTTGCTGCGTCCCAACTGACATCAAAAGGACAGCCTGCATGGAACACCCATGCATCCCTATGCAAGTAAACCCAGCCTGCCTTTTATGGGCTTTTGTTACTGTAAGGATTGGAACCATGAATCAGATGGAGACAGAAAATGCATTTAAATCACACTTTTAATATAATGATAAAAATGGTACAATAAACGTTGTCAAAACAGAGCCAGGGTACAGTAGCCAAAGCAGGTAGTCAGAACAGGCCAGTAAATCAGGAAGCCAGAGATCAGCACAATGGATCAGGAACCAGAAGGGACATCAGCCAGGCAAGTCTTCAACAGAAACACTGCAGAGTTTCCAGATATTTTTGACCAAGGTGAAGGCACAGGAAAATTGAACCAGGCAGTTTGAAAACCCAGAAGGGGCTGGCTGTAGACTGGACTGACGAGCAGGAAATAATCACCAGATGAGCCACAGTGGAACAATGAGTGCTGGCAATTAACTGACAGCTGAGCAACCTGAGTGCTGAGAAATGGAGGGCTGAGAGCCCAGCCCCGACAGTTACATCCCAGCTGTGGAGGGCTGGGCACTTCTGGCTGTTTATCAAAGCTGAGTAATCAGCTCATTATAAAATAGTAGCTAATTAAAAAGAACTATGGATTATGGGAAATAATGAACAGGTAGCAAGCATGTAGTCTGTCAGTACCAGCTTCCAATTACCAGCAGTGGTTCTATGTTAATCACCACCAATGTTGAGAGGCTTTACAAAACTCTGTGTCAACAGACTTTATACGCTTCAAACAGGTTTGCATTCTCATACAGGTCTATTGGGAATACAAAACTTGCTTGAAACAGGTCAGAAGGAACTTCCGCCCTACATTCCCAGCCCTGCCTTTAGTCTGCTAGCACCTAGCAGCCTTGTGAATCATTGTATAGCTTGATTTCTGGCATTCAATACATTGTATTCTCCACGATCTGGGTTTGGCTACCTGTGTTTTTATTCATTGTTTGAGTTCTTGCTTTGCTTCCCTATTTCATGTTCTTGTGTTATTTTTAATTTGCTCCATTGTCATCTTTCTACAATATTTTTGGTGTTACAAATGACAGAAACGGTAAGTAGTAAGAACTCAACTAGATTAAACCCTCATTGCAACCTTGCATATATATTAGCATTTTCACTATAGTGTAGTCTGGCCACTGTGTCATTGTTTTGTTTGCCTGTCTTGCTGGAAGCCAAGGCAGTCCCAATTTTCTTAGGCAGTGCCAGCCTGGGAATATAGGCTGCTGCCCCAGTCACATGTCATTAATTTGTAATGTACTACCAGCTGCAGAAACTATCATTTCTATTAATCCTAGATGGTACAGGGAGGGGAGTCACCCAGAGATCTGATCCCTGAGGGGAGTCACGAGAGCTCTAATCCCTGAAAGGGGTCACAGAGATCTGATCCCTGAGGGGACTCATTGAGATGGGATCCCTGAGGGGAGTCACCCAGAGATGGGATCCCTGAGGGGAGTCACCCAGAGATGGGATCCCTGAGGGGAGTCACCCAGAGATGGGATCCCTGAGGGGAGTCACCCAGAGATGGGATCTCTGAGGGGAGTCAATGAGAGATCTGATCCCTGAGGGGACTCATTGAGATGGGATCCCTGAGGGGAGTCACCCAGAGATGGGATCCCTGAGGGGAGTCACCCAGAGATGGAATCTCTGAGGGGAGTCAATGAGAGATCTGATCCCCATGGGGAATCAATGAGAGATCTGTTTCCTGTGGGGAGTCACTGATCCCTAGTGGAATTATTAAGAGATCTAGACTACACCACAAGAGTACACTCTTGTAGTACTGCTGAGGATTGCATATACAACATGCACATACAATAACCGCACTGGTTACCTTTGTAGTGCAACTGTGTCAGCATTGTCACCCACTCTAATAAAGTACGAGAGCTTTCTGGCAAAGTAACCAGGTATGTTCTCCTAAAATAGCTGACAGGGAAAGCACACAGCTCATTGAGGAGCTTTGACATGTTCTGATTAATATATATATATATATATTTGCTCAAGCTAAAACTGGCCATATTATCTATAAGGGGTGTGTGATAGTGCAAGGCCCTGCCACTATGAAAATGTAGGAGAAAATGACACAGGATTCACATTATAGATCACTGCAAGGTTCCAGACTACTCAATCCTGTGTTAGAATTTTACTGGATCTCTACAGCCTGTGTGATACACAGGTGTGCAGGGTCGTTATATACTCAAGCCTGAGGATAGCTCAGGGCTCCCAGTTTGGAGACCACTCACAGTTTGGAGACAGGAGGTCCCAACCAGGGGTTTAGAGGTCCCCCAGCCAGGAGACAGGAGGTCTCGTCCCAGCAGTCAGGTGAGCTGGGGTGTCAGGAGAACCCTATCCAGAGGCCAGAATTGGGGCATGCAGCAGGGTGCTGCAACTAAAGGCTAAGTGAGCCAAGTGAACCAGGAGAGCTGGGCAATACTGTCAGTGGGACTGGTAAGTAGAGCAGCAGTGCTGCTGACAAGGAAGCCAGGTGGCATAGTACTTTCATATTGATGGTGGAAACCCCTGCGTGGGCAACTTCTAAGTAAACTGCTCTGTTCTGTTTCATAAAAGTGGGCTGCCACACCCTAAAATACAGTTTGAACTCATTGGAAAATTAATCTGCCACACAAGCATAATCACTCCAATGTCACAGTGGTAGAACATGCAGGTGGCAGATGCTGACTGTTACTGCAATGAAGAAGACCCTTTTTTGGTGAACCCCATTTAAAAAAATACAGGGGTTAATTAATGCCTTGTTAGTTGTCCCTATACTTGAGTATCACTCACAATGTGAAAACAGTGTGGGGTGGGGACCTCAAGGTCAAACTGCATTTCCACAGAGAGAGTAAGGGAGAGTTAAAACCCCAGTAAAGTTTATTTCTGACATCTTTGTCCAATTGGGGAGATTTCCCTTCACTTTCTGTCCCATAGCCAAATAGGAAGAGAGATGAAATCTCTACAAATTAAGGGAATCTCCTGGGGTGCTCAGGTCACCAGAACTAGTGTCCCTATTGGAAGATTTCCCCTCTACTACATTCCCAAAATATTGTATTTTCTTTTACTTTCACTTTCAATGATAATGGTAAGCAGGACAAATAGAAAGGATGAATCTCCCTAATGGGTGCACACATGGCATTAAAAACTGACAGGTGGTCTAATTCCTCTCAACCCTATCCCAAACAAAAAAAATGCCTTTAGTTATACTTTAACCACTTCAATACCGGGCACTTAACCCCCTTCCCGCCCAGACCAATTTTCAGCTTTCAACGCGGTCACATTTTGAATGACAATTGCACAGTCGTACGACGCTGTACCCATACAAGATTTTTATCATTTTGTTCCCACAAATAGAGCTTTCTCTTGGTGGCATTTTATCCCCTCTGCGGTTTTTATTTTTTGCACTACAAATGTTAAGGCCGGCCGCAGGCCGCCTGTATTTGTAGGAGGAGTCTGGGGGGTATTTAACCCAGCCTCCTCCTACTCAAGGTGCGGCGTATGGGAACGTCTCCTTCGGCCTCTGGGAAACGTTCTGTCGACTTCCGGGTCATCCCTCCGTGCCATCTGACGTCAACTTCCGGTCACGGGCTGCCGGATCGCCGCGCTGCAGGAACCGCACGGATCGCCCTGTCATTCGGACGGGCCGGGTAAGCGTGCGGCCAGCGGGGGGGGTGTTCAAGTCGGGGGTACGCTCAAAAGTCGTCCCCGCTACTCCATGTATTACAGGTGAGGTTGGCTGTTACTAGGCTCAAGTAGCATGCGTGGCTCATCTTTCTCCATCGCTCGGGCAGAAGGGACCACGGAATTCACAGTAGGGGCGTGGGTCTGTGCCTATAGCTCGGCAGCAGCAGGGTCATGTCCTTGGTTGGTTAAGGGAAGGCAGGCGGAGGGAAGAGGGGTGTCATGTCCATTATGTCAATTTTGTCTGCTTAGATGGTTAAGTAAGTATTCTTGTAGGTAAAGGCTCGTGGCTGCTACCATCTGTTCTCCTGTCTCTTTATTCCGCTGGATTGCATGGACGGTCGGATGCTGTAAATACATATCAGCACTGCTCTAAAGGTAAGACACTACAGCTTGTTAGTTGTTTTCAATAGGGGTCTGGAAGATTTGGTCCAAAAAAAAAAAAAAAAAAAAAAAAGATGCAAGTTATTACTTTATTTTTACCCACGCTTAAACACTCCTTCCGCCCTCTCAGGGCCACGGAGGAAGGAGTGTACGTGTCTCGCTGGTTAGGCACTCCTTTACCGCCCTCGCGGGCCACGGAGGATGGAGTAAAACATTTAATTCTTATTGGGAATAGTAAACATTTCTCCTTCCGCCCTCGCAGGGCCAAGGAGGAAGGCGTTAAAACATTTCACACAGGTAGGATGGTTCACTCCTTCCGCCCTCGCGGGGCCACGGAGGAAGGTTTAACATGGCACGCATCTAGCTATAACACTCCTTCCGCCCTCACGGGGCCACGGAGGAAGGAGAAACATGGCACTCATCGAGCTCTAACACTCCTTCCGCCCTCACGGGGCCACGGAGGAAGGAGAAACATGGCACTCGCCTAGTTCTTACACTCCTTCCGCCCTCACGGGGCCACGGGGGAAGGAGTCTCATTTTTTGTTTTTCTCACGGTCTTAGTCATGGGGCAGAGGCACTAATCTTCAGAAGCTAAACCTATCAGGTGGGGGGCTCCTTCCGCCCACACGGGGCCACGGAGGAAGGAGTTCCTTGTCTCACGTTCGATCTGTTCAAGGTATTACTGTCATGTTATGGTATGTTCACTTGGTGCTCCTTCCGCCCACACGGGGCCACGGAGGAAGGGGCGGCAAGTCACGTGTTTAGCGGCAGGTTTTTTCGGAAGTTCTTCGGTCAAATCTGTTATAGACCATGGTGCTCCTTCCGCCCACACGGGGCCACGGAGGAAGGGGCAGCATGACAATTGTTAAGCTGCAGGTTCTCGGAATTCTTCAGTCAAGTTCGGTTTATAGTCCATGGTGCTCCTTCCGCCCACACGGGGCCACGGAGGAAGGAGCAGCATGCCACTTGGCAAGCTGCAGGTTCTCGGAAATTCTTCAGTCAATTCTGTTGTAGACCATGAAACTCCTTCCGCCCACATGGGGCCACGAAGGAAGGGGCTGCATGTCATGCGTTTCTGCACACCATCGCACGGTATTTTCACTTCTCTTTCCCAAACTACTGGTAGCAGGTCACGGCAGGTGACCCTCCTTTCTGCCACACGGGGCTACAAAAAAAAAAAAAAAAAAAAAAAAAGAGGGTCGTCTGTAGGCCACACTCGGCACGTCAGTTCTCGTATCATTAGCAGTACACTTTTCAGTGTTTCAGGCGTTCTCCGCCCTTACATCCCAGGGCAGCGGCATAGTAGGTAGCCAAGTAAAACAGGCGCTCAGAGTCAAAGTCAGTTGTTGCGTAAAGGGGTCCACCAGGCCTCAATAATAACGTTCCAGTTACATTTTGTTCCTTTCTTAGTTGCCAAGCTCAAGCGTTCAGTCAAGTCAGTATTTCTATCTGCAATCCGGTAAGTAGTATAGGGTTAGCAGGAGGGCGGTAAACACGAGTCAGGGATCCTAGCTCAGGTCACTTCCTGTCCCCAGGTTGGGAGGCAGTTAGGCAGGATCAGCACGTTGGTCACCCCGGGTTGGGTACCAGGTCAAGGGGGTACCGGAACCTCCGCACTTTGCAACATTCACCGTCTGGTGCCACGGCCAGGCAGGGGCTTTCACGTTTATCTTTCACGTAGCCGCACAACCGGGTTGCACGTTCCACCTTGCATACGGCTATCATCACGGTCAGCACAGAAAATCTTTATCGGGCCACTCACCATGGCACTACGTTGGGATCCTTCTTGTTACCTATTTCCCCTCCTCATGCAGATTTTGTTTATACAGGTCATGTCGCAAGCAGAAGATATAGGGGAATTCCCTTCTAACCTCCATCACCAGCCAGAAGCTCTGAACACGGAGGCTCCCCTTCCTTAAGATCTTGGACTATTCCGAAGCTGATCGCGGAGCTTCAGCTCAGGGGCATCTCATATCCGGCTTCAGCCCGAAAGGCCGAACTTTTCAGATTACTGTTTCCCCAGACTTCCGGTTCTAATGCGGAGCAAGTGACTCTGCGCGCAGTTGTCAGTTCTCTTGCCGGAATTCAAGCTACGCTAACATCCTTGGTCACGTCAGGGCAGGATCTGAGGGCCAGGGTAGAAGCACTGGAGGCCAGACCACTCCCATCGCCGGAGGTGCAAGCCCCTTCCGGGCTTCCAGCTGGGCCCGGAGCTCCAGCCGCACCCTCGCTGGGTTCCCCAGTGGCAGGTATTGGTTCAGGCACACCCTCCGTCACCCCGGCCCATTTTGTCCCTGCTAACATCAGGAGGGACATTCTAGAAGGGAAAGATATTAACCTAGCATCCCTCCTGATCGCAGCACACGATGTCGCAGACAACTGCTCCTATGCCTGCGGGGATGTCTCGGTCATCATCAAAACCAGGGATCAGAGGCTCAGTCGGTAGCTTTCCATTCCCGAGTTCGTCTTGGCCTTCAGCATGTACAGAGACGTTATATGTTCAGTACAGCCTGGGCGCAGGGAAGAACTAGACCTTTATTTGTATGCCGTAGTGGATTTAGGCCATAAGTACGGTGGTACCAGTTTTTATGATTATCACCGTTCTTTTTCGGCTAAAGCAGCAGCAGTGCTGCTTCAGCATCAGGTTACTGTATACTGGGGGAATATTGACACTGAGCTCTTCTGCAGGCATTTCGCCGGTCTCAGGGCCCCAGTGTGCGCCAATTGTCAATCCTCTTCCCACACGACCTCATGGTGCCCAAACACGGATCCCTCCCACCTGCCCGGGTTTCCCCGGCCAGGAGCTAGTGGAGTTACTAATTCCAACAGTGTATCTCAAGTAGACAAGTTGGGCCGACCTATGCACCATCTTGGCAAGGCCCAGATCTGCAACAATTATAACTTAGGTTCATGTAATTACAACCAGTGCAGACTACTTCATATCTGTTTTGTTTGTTTCAGGGCTCATCCTAAAACGACGTGCTCCTTGAAACACACAAACAGGCCCTGACTAAGCCGGGTTAACGTTCCACTGCTAGCAACCTGGCTGGCGGAACACCCTTCACCCGCAGTCGTGGAGTTTCTGGTATCGGGGTTTTTGTTAGGTTTCCACATAGACCATGGTGCTCCTTCCGCCCTCACGGGGCCACGGAGGAAGGGGCAGCATGACAATTGTTAAGCTGCAGGTTCTCGGAATTCTTCAGTCAAGTTCGGGTTATAGTCCATGGTGCTCCTTCCGCCCACACGGGGCCACGGAGGAAGGAGCAGCATGCCACTTGGCAAGCTGCAGGTTCTCGGAAATTCTTCAGTCAATTCTGTTGTAGACCATGAAACTCCTTCCGCCCACATGGGGCCACGAAGGAAGGGGCTGCATGTCATGCGTTTCTGCACACCATCGTTCGGTATTTTCACTTCTCTTTCCCAAACTACTGGTAGCAGGTCACGGCAGGTGACCCTCCTTTCTGCCTCACGGGGCTACAAAAAAAAAAAAAAAAAAGAGGGTCGTCTGTAGGCCACACTCGGCACGTCAGTTCTCGTATCATCAGCAGTACACTTTTCAGTGTTTCAGGCGTTCTCCGCCCTTACATCCCAGGGCAGCAGCATAGTAGGTAGCCAAGTAAAACAGGCGCTCGGAGTCAAAGTCAGTTGTTGCGTAAAGGGGTCCACCAGGCCTCAATAATAACGTTCCAGTTACATTTTGTTCCGTTCTTAGTTGCCAAGCTCAAGCGTTCAGTCAAGTCGGTATTTCTATCTGCAATCCGGTAAGTAGTATAGGGTTAGCAGGAGGGCGGTAAACACGAGTCAGGGATCCTAGCTCAGGTCACTTCCTGTCCCCAGGTTGGGAGGCAGTTAGGCAGGATCAGCACGTTGGTCACCCCGGGTTGGGTACCAGGTCAAGGGGGTACCGGAACCTCCGCACTTTGCAACATTCACTGTCTGGTGCCACGGCCAGGCAGGGGCTTTCACATTTATCTTTCACGTAGCCGCACAACCGGGTTGCACGTTCCACCTTGCATGCGGCTATCATCACGGTCAGCACAGAAAATCTTTATCGGGCCACTCACCATGGCACTACGTTGGCATCCTTCTTGTTACATATTTCCCCTCCTCATGCAGATTTTGTTTATACAGGTCATGTCGCAAGCAAAAGATATAGGGGAATTCCCTTCTAACCCTCCATCACCAGCCAGAAGCTCTGAACACGGAGGCTCCCCTTCCTTAAGATCTTGGACTATTCCGAAGCTGATCGCGGAGCTTCAGCTCAGGGGCATCTCATATCCGGCTTCAGCCCGAAAGGCCGAACTTTTCAGATTACTGTTTCCCCAGACTTCCGGTTCTAATGCGGAGCAAGTGACTCTGCGCGCAGTTGTCAGTTCTCTTGCCGGAATTCAAGCTACGCTAACATCCTTGGTCACGTCAGGGCAGGATCTGAGGGCCAGGGTAGAAGCACTGGAGGCCAGACCACTCCCATCGCCGGAGGTGCAAGCCCCTTCCGGGCTTCCAGCTGGGCCCGGAGCTCCGGCCGCACCCTCGCTTGGTTCCCCAGTGGCAGGTATTGGTTCAGGCACACGCTCCGTCATCCCGGCCCATTTTGTCCCTGCTAACATCAGGAGGGACATTCTAGAAGGGAAAGATATTAACCTAGCATCCCTCCTGATCGCAGCACACGATGTCGCAGACAACCGCTCCTATGCCTGCGGGGATGTCTCGGTCATCATCAAAGCCAGGGATCAGAGGCTCAGTCGGAAGCTTTCCATTCCCGAGTTCGTCTTGGCCTTCAGCATGTACAGAGACGTTATATGTTCAGTACAGCCTGGGCGCAGGGAAGAACTAGACCTTTATTTGTATGCCGTAGTGGATTTAGGCCATAAGTACGGTGGTACCAGTTTTTATGATTATCACCGTTCTTTTTCGGCTAAAGCAGCAGCAGTGCTGCTTCAGCATCAGGTTACTGTATACTGGGGGAATATTGACACTGAGCTCTTCTGCAGGCATTTCGCCGGTCTCAGGGCCCCAGTGTGCGCCAATTGTGAATCCTCTTCCCACACGACCTCATGGTGCCCAAACACGGATCCCTCCCCCCTGCCCGGGTTTCCCCGGCCAGGAGCTAGTGGAGTTACTAATTCCAACAGTGTATCTCAAGTGACGACGACGAAATCGGCTTTTTCTTGCCACTATTAGTATTTTTGACCATGGTGGCATGAATACCGGATTTAGGTGATGCCGTATGTTTATTTCCAGATCAAGAAGGGACGCGGGTCCGACATGACTTGTATATTGCAGAGACATGTACGACTTCCGGTTCTGCTTGAGCCCTTACCTTTCGAAGGCTGACTCGGAGACTAGGGACCGAAACTACTACTGGCTCTGTAGGGGCGTCCGTATCCTCGCCAACAGACGCTGTAGCACACGACGCTAGTCCTCCCTACGATCCAATTATAGAAAGGGAAGATCTTACAGGGAGGA
>BLSH010511776.1:293115-304196 GCA_018402905.1 Glandirana rugosa | reverse complement strand
CCCTCCCTAGCCCTCTATTTTCACAATTCTTACCACAAACCATATCAGGTGTGCCCCCTTTAAGGCATACTGACCCTCGTGACCACGGCACACTTCAGGTCTCTGTCCATTCCAATAGGTCTCACCATTTCCTTCTGAAGATTCCAAGTACAAATAAAAAAAGACCAAAAATTCTGAAAAAAAAGGTTCTCTGTTTCTGTCACAAAACTTTGTAAATAAGTACATTTTCTCCATCACTGGTGGGCACTGATGTGGCTACACTGATGGGCACTGATGAGGCAGTACTGATTGGCACTGATGAGGTGGCACTGATGATGAGGCACTTATATGCAGCACTGATGGGCACTGATAAGCAGCATTGATGGGCACTGATAGGTGGCACTGATATGCGGCACTGACGGGCACTTGTGGGCAGCACTGATATTGAGCACTGATGGGCACTGATAAGCAGCACTGATATGTGGTACTGGGCACTGATAGGTGGCACTGATGAGCACTGATAGGTGGCACTGGCATCCACTTGTGGGCGCTGATATGGAGCACTGACGGGCACTGATAAGCGGCACTAATGGGCACTCATAGGCAGTACTGATGGGCACTGCTATGTGGTACTGGGCACTGATAGGTGGCACTGGTGAGTACTGATAGGTGGCACTGGCGAGCACTTGTGGGCACTGATAGGTGGCACTGGTGGGTGGCATTGACAGATTGCACCGTAAGGTTGTCATTCCCTGGTGGTCCTGGGTGGCATCTGAAATTGGCACTGCGTGCCATCCATGTTGGGCATTGTTCCCCTTACCTGGTGGTCTAGGGTGGGCTCCCTGGCGGTCAGGGTGGGCTCCCTGGTCAGCTCCCTGGTGGTCCTGGGTGGGTTCTCCCTGGTGGTCCCTGGGCTGGCTCCCTGGTGGTTCTGGGTAGCGATCCTAGGTGGGGCTGCGCTGATAAACAATCAGTGCAGACCCCACCCCCATCAGGAGAGCCACTGATCGGCTCTCCTCTACTCACGTCTGCAGATGCGAGTAGAGGAAAAGCCGATAAATGTTTTTTCCTGTTCACACTGTGATCAGCCGTGATTGGCCACGGCTGATCGCGTGGTTGGTAATGTGGTGGGTCAGACTGAAACACTGCACCACCGATCGCCGCAATATGCGCCCCTGCGGGAGTGCGATCGCGGGTTATCCTGAAAGATGTCAATAGATGTCCGGTCAGGATAACTGAACCACCGCCTGGCCGTCCTTTGTCTATAGGTGGGGCGGGAAGTGGTTATTTATATTTGTCATAGCAGCCTCTAATGAATGCCAATATCGCAGGCTACCTTCACTTAGGAAAAGCCCTGTTTCCAACACTACTGCCTGCAGCCTCTTGGAACAAGTACTCTTGCTTACTTAGCTCAGTGCAAGAAAGTGCAAAGCCCTGTACGCTAGGTAGGTGTTAGAGTGAGATTTTTTGCTAGGTAAGGCAAATTCAGTGCAGGCCTGATTGTTTTGATTCTGGGCAGGGGAGTGGCCCAGTGAGAGCTGGAGCCTGCAGGAAGAAACACTCCTCGGTTACTCGCCTTTCTTCAGAAAGTTCTGAAAAAGGGGATGGAAAGAGGAGGTGAGGCTTTCTGAAGTATGTTAAGGAGCCCTGACCAATCCCAAACTTGGTGGTCTGCCCAGTGGGGGGAGGAGAAGTTCGGGTGGAAGTCTGGAGATGGAGTAGTGTGGTGGCTGTCGCGACCTAGGGGGGAGCTCCCAGTCTGGGGGGGGGGGGGGTGACCCAGAGCCTGGAGTGCTAGGGTGCAGCCAGGAGGAGCAAGATCTTGGTAACAGGCACAAGGCAGAGCGAAAAAGGACAGCGGGAGAGAGCACTATTGAGAGAGAGAGAGATCTCCAGTGTGGTACTACAAGTGTCAGGAGTTGGTGAGCAAAATATCCTGGGTTACTGGAAGAGGCATTCCAGAGCAGATTGGGGTGGGAGACAGTCCAGGAAGGATGCAGAAGCCAGTGTGGGACTTTGATGTTGCTGTGGAAGTGGAGAAGGCAGTTGCAGCTGGAAGAGCTGACAGGGCCTGGAAGAAGATGGGAGTAGTAGTCCATAACCCTAGTTAGCACAGAGTACTTTGCTACGCTTTGGGGGCTATTAGCCTCTGCCTGTAATGGGCGGTCCAGAGGTCCTGTTTCAACTACAGCAGGCCTCACCATGTGCTATAGCTAGGCCTAAGAGACATTTTGGAGGCCGGGTAAATATTCTTCCAGGTCTCACCAGTGAGAAGCAAGTATTGTGCAGGAGAGAGGAACAAGGAGTGTAATGTGCAGCAAGTGTCAGTGCTGGAGGAAGATGGAGAAGTGTATATAGAGGTCCAGTGTACTGTTCAATTTTTGGATATCCCATAATCATCCCTACCCCATCAAAGTTAAAATCCCCTAATAAAAAAGCACAAAGTACCAGC
Source organism: Glandirana rugosa (assembly GCA_018402905.1). NCBI lineage: Eukaryota > Metazoa > Chordata > Amphibia > Anura > Ranidae > Glandirana > Glandirana rugosa. The sequence continues at coordinate 301,765 of BLSH010511776.1, read as the reverse complement.
CTGTTCTGTGTCTCCGGATGTGCAGAAAAGTGTGATTGAGGGCAATGTGATCAGGTGAACCACAACAACCAGCCACCCCTAAGTGGGCCATTGGCTACAATAGGATTACTAACTCCAAACAGAATCGTCTAGTATTTGGCAAACAAAGTTACAGGAAAAATGCAGACTGGTGGAATAGATATTGATCTTCATTACAGGTATAACAGATAAAAACGTTAACGCCGAACTCTAGGCCCAGACATTTTCATTTAAATGTACACTTTAATGGACACAAAGGATATACATCCACTTTCTGTGCACCTAATTCGTTTACAATCCCAGATATAACCTTATAAAAGTAGCAGTGACATCATCCCTGAGCTGTAGTATATAACCTGTGCAGAAAGCAGAGCTATGGGAGGGACCCAGCAGGCTCCACCCACTGCAGGCTGCCTGCAGAGAACGACAGGAGGGGCGGATACAAGACCAGCCACCCTGCACAAGGAGAGATAGCAGAAGTGACTGGTCTTTATTACAGGAAGCTCCTGCACAGAGACAACGTTTCACACTGGATTACTGCAGAGAGCTAGAAGAAATACACATAGCATAAGGATCGAAGGAAGAATACACATGACCTTTGAATTTAGACTATACTTCTTTTGCCTGGAGTTCAGCTTTAAGTGAAAAGGTAGTTAAACATTAAACCAGCACTGGATACAATTATCACAAATGTCTCATTATATATCTTACTTTTCTCAGAAAAGGATCCAAGAGGATTCCAAGGAGTCACATCCTCGTGAGCGAAGCATAGCATCATGTTACGGTCCAGTAACTGCAAGTCCTTGAGAGTCACATCAAACTGATCGAGAATGTCCTGGTAACTGCATGCAGTTAGACTGTCACTGTTGTTTTTCAGGAACTGGGAAATACTGCAAGCTTTATCGATCACATAGTCTACAGAGGTGCACGCCACAATAACGGGAGAATAGCCATCAGTGTGCATACATACAGCCACAGTTAAGGATTCTGAGCAATTATGTCCTGGGAAAAGAGAGATACAAAAGACATTTACATTTATAATTCTTATCTGAGAGTAGCTTTTACTTCTATATGCTAATACAATAAAGGTTAGAAACCCATAACAATAATGGTGGCCATACACTGTACAATCTGGTTGTACAATCTCATTTAGATCTGCCATCAACTACGTAATGCAATCCTAAAAAATGACTGCTGCTCATGTGTCACATTTGGTACCTTTCGGGGGGAGGTAGATATGTAGCTGAAGTCCTACCCCACCCCATGGGGCTTCTATCATCTATGGTCCCGGAGATACGGTGCTCCTTGTGCAGCCTGTCAGAAGCGACATACAGAGCAGCCAGTTTAAATACAAGCTGGCACACGTTGTTTGCAGCAGACAGAGGATGAGCTCACAGTGCCTCTCCTCACTTCTTGTCAGAGGTACTGAGCTCAATGGATAGCTTGGAGCCTTGGACCAATGGTAAAGCACCATTGGCCTAAGCTGTCCAATAAAAATGCTGCAGTGGAGGCTGGCCTCACTGCAGTGTCATAGAAGGGGACATGTGTCTAAAATACAAATACTCCCTTCCAGCCCAGCCCTCTTAACTACAAGGAAATACATGGGTTTATGGGTATAAGATTTACCCATAATCCCATGTTTTATCTCACACAGTTAAGAGGGAGAATGAGAATCTGCTGCTGCTGCTGCTGAAAAGGTACAAGCTAAATAATATATTATTATACTATATGTTATAAGATAATAATTTATTACTTATCTATTTACTGTGAAATTACTGGTTCGAATTTATAACTTCAAACTTCAGTAATTTGTCCATTAAGCCACCTGCTTGAGTACAGTTTTTGAAAATATAGTAAATTACCTTAAAAATAATATATAATAATTATTTGTATACTTCTTACTTATGGTAATTAACCACTTGCCACCCAGGCCAATTCTGACACTTCTCTCCTACATGTAAAAATCATCATTTTTTTTTTGCTAGAAAATTACTCAGAACCCCCAAAAATTATATATATTGTTTTAGCAGACACCCTAGGGAATAAAATGATGGTCGTTGCAACTTTTTATGTTTCACGGTATTTGCGCAGCAATTTTTTAAACATGTTTTTTTTTTAAAGAAACGGTTTCATGAATTAAAAAAAAAAAGTAAAGTTAGTCCGATTTTTTTGTATAATGTAAAAGATGTTACGCCGAGTACCTAGATACCTAACATGTCATGCTTTAAAATTGCGCACACTTGTGGAATGGCGCCAAACTTCAGTACTTAAGAATCTCCATAGACAACGATTTAACATTTTTTTAGGTTACATGTTTAGAGGTACAGAGGAGGTCTAGTGCTAGAATTATTGCTCTCGCGGCGTATGTAACCTGCATATATCTGGCTCTGATACCAGCCAGTGCCTCACCAGCCACTGACCTCACCGCACGTCTCTGAACCCGACAGCTTATTATTCGAAATAGGAAACCTTCATTTTGTGTGCAAATATTAAAGATTCTAACTACCAGCAAGAATAAGGGCCGGTTCACACAAGGGCGACTTGCGCTCCGACTTGTGTCGCCCCAAGTTGCTTGACATCTGAAATCCCATTGAAGTGAATGGGAGCCCTCTTAATGTACACTACTGAAGTCGCTCCGACTTCAGAAAAGGTTCCTGTACTACTTCAAAGCGACTTCTATCCGACTTTGCCCATAGAATTCAATGGAAGTCGCCTCCAAGTCGGATCCCTATCTATATTGAAGCGACTTTGCAGGAAAAAGAAAATAATTTACCAAGTTACTCCCCCCAAATTACTTAAGCAACCCCCTCCCTCCCTTCTCTGATTGGCCACAGGCAAAGTCGCCTGGCATGGAGTCGCATTGTAAGTCGCCCGAAGTCGCGCTGAAGTCGCCTTGAAGTTGTGATTAAAATCACCTAGCAAAGTCACACCGAAGTCGGATCGCCCCTGTGTGAATTCAGGCTTAGTCCTTACATTTAAAGATCACCTGTCATTTCAGATCCATCATGGCAGTGCCTGTTAGTGGGCATCCTCTCACCTGCTGCCGCCACGTCCCTCCCCTTGTTGTGTCACTGCAGCATCACCAGCCGTCTCATTAAAGTGAATGGGACTGTCGGTGAGTCAACAGCGGGTCAGAGGAGGAGCCTATGTGGGACAGAGATGATGGTTGCCATTTAAAAATGATTGATGATTTAAATTAAATCCACCCTGCCTACAGCATTTTGTTTGCTTGACACAGCAAACAACACACAGCACTGTTAGTTTGTTTCGTGGTGCAGGTGTGCTGGAAGGTGTTTTGAGAGGGTCATTCAAAATGAACAGCACCATAACGCACGTATAGCGCTTTAACCACAATGCAATGGTATAAATGGGCCCTAAGCACAGATGTGAACAGAACCATTTTTCTCCCATGTGTGCTTATTTTTAACACCAATAAACAGGGGAGATCCAATGATAGGTACTATCAATTAAACACGGCAGAGAGTCACAGACGACAAACCATATGTGTTAAGGTGGGCTGAACGAGAGAAATTAATAGATTCCCCCATCCATGTTAAACAGATTGGGTGGAGGAATAATTCTTGTGAGTTATTGCTGCAGGCATTCACAACTCTGTCCCAAACAACATTACCAATATCGTCTCAAATTATCCTCCAAATTGACCTTGTTGCCTCTCCCAAGACCTCCTGTTCTCTAGTGCCCTTGTTTCCTTCTCCCATGCTTGCCTCTAGGGCTTCTCTAGAGCCTATCCCATCCTCTGGAACTCTCTGCCTCAATCTGTCCAGCTATCTCCTATTCTCTCCAATGGTAATCCCTGAAATCTCATCACTTCAGATAAGCCTAACCTGCCTCTGCCTAACAACTGAACTTTTATTTCTTCAACTCATTCCCGCACAGCTATTAACTTTTGTACCACTTCCCCCCAGTATTAGATTGTAAGCTCGCTTGAGCCTAATGCCCCGTACACACAATCCAAAAATTGGATGACAGATCGTCCGTTTTTTTCACATGCTAATCTCAGATCATATAAGAGTTTACTAATGTCACGAAAATTCTCGTACGACAGAATAAAAAAATCTGAAGCGATGTGATGTGTTGTAGTGTATTCGTATTGTATTTTCGGAAGACAGCCGTACTGATTAAACGAAAATCGTACGATCGGGCACCGTGCAAGAAAACTTTTCGGGTTTGTCCGATCGAATAATATCGGAGGAACTGTTGTGATCGGCTCTCGAAACCTCTGTGCTAATGATCCAATTATCATACGATCGCTTTGAAAGCGGGATTTTTCATCCGATATTCGGATCGTGTGTACGGGCCATAACCCTCTTGTCTTGGAGTATATTGTAACTGTACTGTCTCCCTTTATATTGTAAAGTCCTATATACATCATGTATGATATTATGAATACAGTTACTATCAATAATACCCAAAGAGTGACTGCTTCTGATTGGCTGGAGGGGTTGTCCGGCCAAGAGTTTTTTCTTTGGATCATTTGACCTTCAGATTGGAGCCAGGTGAACTGACAGGGCCCCTCCACCCGGCTCAAATTTCAGACGATTCAACAGGATTTGGTTGTATATCGAGCCATGCATGGCTCATTTTAATCTTCCAGTGCTAATAGTCTCCATAGTAGTACAATGCCAGCAGCCATTATGGAACCAATCCAGAAAGAATAAGTACAGAACCAGGCAGCATTTTTTTTTCCCACAGGAAAGAATGTCATTCATCAAAACTACTAAAGTGGTTGTGAACCTCTGAAATTAAAAATGAACAAAGAATAACCTTCTATAGTGTGACCTTGCCTCTATCCAAAGCACCTAATGTGATTTATATGACCTCTCTCATTCCTCTGCTGTCACTTCTGCCCCCCCCCCCCCCCCACACACACACACACGCACACACACAGAGCAGATGATTGAAAGCCTCAGCTGTGCAGGTTTCCCTATGAGACTGTGTGGGGGGGGGGGTGTCCTTTCCCTCCACACAGGTCTCAGATTACACTCAGCTTCCTGCTCTATGCTGTGCAGTGTGTGACATCAGATCCCATCCCTGCCTGGCAGAGCTAACAAATGCTATGTAAAATGTGTGCTTCAGAATGCTGCAGGGAAGGGAGGACTGCAGAGAAAACATATCCAACTTACGTATGTAGGAGGATTTGTTTAATCTCGGTGTATCACCTGAGACGAATCACTTCACTGGGTACATGTAAGGGTTTACAACCACATTAAGTAAAATGGGGTTTTTTGTCTTTTTATTTTGTCAAAGCTAAAAAAAAAAAAAGTTTCTGACCTGGTAGGATGGAGCACAAAGAATTTGAATTGACACGTTCCGCGAATGTGACATGCCGATGACTGGATCCATTGTAAACAAAATAAAATTCTGCATCTTCTGGAAGGTGGAGGTCTTCAGCAAATTTTGCATACACCGTTATTTGACCCTGGAAAAGACAGAGGGTGAAAAGAGAGAAGTCACAGTTTTACCTTGGTCTATATTCACTAGGATTTCTAAATGAGGACTCTAACAACTAAGCTTTGCCCATAACAATCAACATAGGCGTGCGCAGGGGGCTTCTCCCCGCAGTGCTGCTGGCTTCCCACCTCTCCCCTCGGCTGCTGTGGGGGATGTTTTAGAATGGGGGGGGTAAACAGTGGAGGTCCATCAATACGGGGCACAGGGGCGCTGCCCCTCTAAGCCATGTGCTGGCCCTTAATCTACATGCAGGGCGCCGGATGCATGGATAACTGTGTTTACTATGCTTCAGTTTGTGAATCAACAGGAAGCAGCTCAGCACAGGGCACTTCCCATTCATTCACTGCCCAGTTCAGCTGAGTCTGCAGAGAAAGGCATGTGTGTTTGAGCGTTGGGGTGCACACCCTAATGCAATAGGCTGCGCACACCTGACAATCAATCAGGATTTCATTTTTATAAAACAAATGCTGAGAAGCATAATACAGAAACTGATTGGCTAGTAAGAGCAATTACTTTTAGTGATAAATAATACGTACGTTTTGTAATTATATTGATTCAATTGAAAAAAAAAAATAAAAAAAATACTGAGGGCAGCTATCAAACTGTTCTGACCGTCCATTAAAACCGCATTACTAACTACAAGCCTGCACCAGCAGCTGGAAGACTCATTTGCCATTGAAGTAAGTGCTGGCCAATGATGCAGCCAAGCCACCAATTACATTCATTCTCCAGATGTTTTCCAGGATGGGTTTAACTCAGTGACTTTGCAGCCACAAAGAAAAGTCCTCCCTTCAGACAACCAAAAAAAGAGTCCATGATTGTATCTTGTGATGTTTGATCAAGCTGCCCGTAAAACTTTAGAATGTAATTGGAAAATATTCATTTTAAGAACATTTGTTCAACTTTCTAAACGTTCGTGGGGTCAAATCAGTGTTCATTTTCGACTGCAGTAATAAGAAAATTCGGACGAACAGGATGGAAATGTATTTTCAAACAAATGATTTTCTAACAGTGAATATGGTTTTTGTTCAGGAAACTCCAAAACCGAATGTGAAAAGCAAACTTTGAAATATTCTTGAACAACATTCATTATGTCATCAAATGTACTGATAATAATTTTCATGTGAATGCTCATACGATTCGAAAATCTCCTAGTGCTAGGCCAGCTTAAAGTATAACTAAAGGCAAACCTTTTCTTTATTTTTGGATAGAGTGCAGATGGATTGGAACACCAGTCATCTTTCATTGCTGTCTGTGCCCAGTTAAGGAGATTCAGCATCTCTATGTGTCCTGTTTACCATTATTCTTGAAAGTGAAAGCAAAAGAAAATCCCAAATTTTTGGTTGTCCCCAGAAAAGTAATAGAAGGGAAATCTTCCAATGGGGACACTAGTTCCAGCACCTGGGGGGTCCCCAAGGAATTCCCCTAAAGCGGAGTTCTGCCCAAAAGTGGAACTCCACTTTAAGGCATCCTCCCCGGCTCCTATTTGTGAAACAGCTTTTGGGGGGGGGGGGCAGCAGGTACCTGATTTAGACAGGTACCTGCTCCCACTTCCATTCTTCCTTAGGCGATCAGAAGTGGAAGCTCTCCTTCCCAAAGTATTTTGGGACACAACAGGTCCTAGAAGACTTCAGGACCAGTAAGAGAGTGCAGCTCCACTCGTTTGGCTATACTTCTCCTGTGGATCACAGGAGTGCAGTTCGTTCTGCACTCCTGTGACTTGTTTTTAGCAGAGAGCGGGCTGAAGTGCGCTCTCTGTTGACATCACAGAGCCAGTCCAGACTGGGGCGTCATCACGAATGAACTGCACTCCTATGACCAGTTTTCATCAGAGAGCGGGCTGAAGTCCGCAATCTGCTGACGTCAGAGTCGGTCCAGACTCGGGCGTCATCACGACCATAGAGTTGGGATCTGCCCAGATCCATCGACCGGCAAACGGCTCAGGCTCTCAGCGAGCCGCTGAGAGCCTGAGCCGGATGCTCCCTCCCCCTCCACAGCCCAGCGTTCCAGTGAGCGAGGAGGGGGCACAGCAGAGAGCTGCTGACTGATAGTCAGCAGCTCCCTGCTCACGTAATGGTGAGAACAAAGCAATCGGTGGTGTTTGATCGCTTGATTCTCAGTGTTAGAGGTGTCGGGGGGCAGATGCAGCAACGGACCAATGCTGCATCCGCCTAGGTAAGTATGAATCTAAACAAAAAAAAAACAAATACCCATACTTATCCTTTAAATTGGTTGTTAACCCACACTAATAACTTCATATAACCCTCTCTGTTACTTAATGATATTTGCTCCTGTCTCTGTGTTTCATAAAATAAATGCAGTTTATACCCGTTTTCAGAGCGCCCCTCGGCGCTCACGTGACCGGCCGTCTCTCTCCTCTCTCCTTCTGACAGCTGCAGTGGGCAGGGCCGAGATTCCCCTGCTGATGTCAGTTGGGAGTAGAGGCTGGTCACGTGAGCACCGCTCTGAAAACAGGTATACATGGCATTTTTATAAAACACAGACAGAGGAGCAAATATTAGGAAACAAAGAGGATTATATGAGACATTTAAAGTTATTACAGCAGCAGGAGGGGAGGGGATGGGTACTGCCACAGGAGTAGACAGAGAGGGAGGTGGGAGGAGGACAGAGGGAGACACAGGAGAGCTGTGGATAGCAGTACATGATGGAGGTAAGTAAACTGACCACTGTGTCAGGGCTCAGCAGCCATGATAAACCATGGTCAGGTTACAGAAGGGAGAACCAGATAGAATCAGCCAGGTATTTCAAGTGTTACAGGGGGCAAAATGACACGCACAAGCATTGTGCTGTATAACATGCTTTAAAAGGAGCAGTTTTTTTTTTTTAGGGTAACAAATGCTTTATTAAGTCACCCTTAGCAGAAAGCCATATGATCTCTGATCTGGCACCAAGAGGCATATTTCTCCAAACATTTTAAAACACATGGGCCAGGGAAATTCACTTGCAGTGAATATCTGGTGAATGCCAGACTCATTGGTTTATAAAAAGTGCAACAAACTGTCATTTATCAAACATGTAAGGTTAAATCGAAACAATCATGACAGATGAAAATCAACAAAAATGTAAATTTATAATTTTTTTGTTTTACAGTAAACAGAAGCACCCATGGGTGTCCACAGGTAGGGGCGGGGCAATTGCC
>BLSH010511776.1:281352-293105 GCA_018402905.1 Glandirana rugosa | reverse complement strand
CCCCCCCCCCCCCCCCCGGGAATCAGGGATCAGATCGGGGGTTCCTCACTAGGTCCTTATCCACTTAAGCCATGTATGCCGTTTCCTGCAGTCTCTTGGGCTATGTATGCAGCCTCTGACCGTCTGCTGTACTATGTCTGCAGTCTCTGACCATCTCTTTTGCTATGTCTGCAGTCTCTGACCATCTCTTTTACTATGTCTGCAGTCTCTGACCATCTCTTGTACTATGTCTGCAGTCTCTGACCATCTGTGGATGCCCATGGAGGCATTTATTCTCTGTAGCCCTCTGGTATCACATATACTGTACATTAGACTGGGTAGTAAGCTGGACTGAGTTCACATACAGCAGCAGAAATCCCCAACAAACGGTGGTTGTCAGTGGAACATTGCAACAAGTGATATCATTCACAGGACTCTACATAAGTCAGCATCCCAAGAATTCAAGCACATAATATCTCCTAGACACTGGCATGTCTAATAAGACTTCATGACGTCACTGGCATGTACAAATAAACAAAAAAAAATTCTAGTTTCAACCATTTGAAATATTTGGTAAATAGCTGCTGCTAGACTGTGTGGACATTGTAACATGTGAGCATATTTATTGCGCTTTTCAACAAAATGTCCTAACATGGGATTCCCTTCCTCCAGGCCTGGATACTATTAGGACCCATTCAGACTTGTTCCCTCTTGTGTATGGTGTTAACGTGCTTAGCGTTAAGGCAGCCCATTCAAATTGATTGGCTGCCAACACAAAAAAAGGACCTTTTTTCCCGACAGCGCACCACAGCACACAGTATTGCGTCACAATGCGATCACTCATATGGTGCTTTGCTGTGCACTTCGGTAACATGCACTGAAACCGAGAGGTGTGAATGGGCCCTTAACCCTACAGTCATGCAAAAAAGTAAGTATACTTAAAGGAAATTGTTGACTTTTTCAACATGTTTACACAGGCAAACATATCTTTATTCAAACACTACCTGCAGATAAAGCTGATATACTTGAATAAAAACTAAATGGAAACTTGCTTTGCAATCACTTCAACAAAAATAATGAACAGATGTAATGCTGTACTGTGGAAAAAGTAAGTACACTGCTGCCCTCAGAGGCTTCAGTTAACCCCTTTAGCAGAAATGACAACATAAGCATTCTGCACAACTGCCCACCAGTTTTCGATATCAACTTTGTGAAAATTTTGAACATGACTCTGCAAATTTCCTTCAGCTGCACAAGGTTTATGGGGTTATTTGCATAAACTGCCCCTTTTAGATCCCATCACAATATGTCAGTGGGATTTTGAATTTGACTAGGGAAGGCAAACTAGGGAAACCCTCAGTTCCTTCCTTTTGAGATATTCTCGTGTGCTTCAGATCATTATCATGATAAACATCCATTACTGGTTTAACTTCAACTTTCAGACAAATGGCCCCATATTCTCTTTCATAGGATGCAGAATTCATAGTCGACTGCAAGTTGTCCAGGTGTTGAGAAGTGCAATATAATAAAATGATTGCTTTTACCACTGATACGAATACCAACACCACTTTAACAAAGTTTACAAGTTATCAGGTTAAAGTTAACTGAATTATGGCCCTAGAATTATTATTCTCAATCCAGCATTTGCAGCAATACTCCACGTTTGGTGGAACAGCTGTTTTCGGTTAAAAAAAAATAAATTTCATTTAACTTTATTGCAATCACAATAGAGCTAACAAGCTCGCTTTGTGATAGCATGAGCTGGTGACAGGTACTATTTATGGAGAGATCAGGGTTTTATGAGACCCAAATGTTTCTCGTGCCCTTCTCTGCAGTTAATCAAGCACAAATCAAATGACAGCTCTGAACCTGGAAGTGACTAAATGTTTATCGCTTCCTGCTCCACTACTCACAGAGGTGATCAGGGAATGAACGTTACCCAATCTCCTCTGGCTTTCACAATCTGGTCAATTTACTGTGGTCCCAGATTCCCCGAAAAAGAGAAGCAGCTATGTGTATGTTTAACCACTTGAAATCATGGACATTTTACAATGGCCTAAAGGCATCAAGTGGGGAAATCCTTTGCCAGACTCAAATGCATCCACAACTCTTTTTGAAGGCTTTAGAGAGCATCTTTCCTCTTGGCATGACAACACTAGACATGTCAATATTAACCCCTTCCTTACCCGGCACTTAAACCCCCCTCCTGCCCAGACCAATTTTTGGCTTTCAGCACTGTCGCATTTTGAATGACAATTGCGCGGTTGTGCGACGTTGTACCCAAATAAAATTTGCGTCCTTTTTTTCCCACAAATAGAGCTTTCTTTTGGTGGTATTTGATCCCCTCTGCGCCATTTCTGATCGCCGCTATAAACAAAAAATGAGCGACAATTTTGCAAAAAAGAACAATATTTTTTACTTTTTGCTAAAGTACAAATCCATTAAAAAAATTATTCATCAGTTTTGGCCGATATTTATTCTTCTACATATTTTTGGTAAAAAAAAAAAATCGCAATCGGCGTATATTGATTGGTTTGCGCAAAAGTTATCGCGTCTACAAACTGGGAATTGATTTATGGCGTTTTTATTATTTTTTTTTTTTTTTACTAGTAATGGCGGCGATCTGCGATTTTTATTGGTACTGCGATATCGGGGCGGAAATGTCGGACATTTTTTACACATTTTTGGGACCAATGACATTTATACAGCGATCAGAAATTTAAATGTCCACTGATTACTGTATAAATGTCTTTGGCAGTGAAGGGGTTAACCAGCAGGGAGCAGTGAAGGGGTTAAATATGTTCCCTGGGTGTGTTCTAACTGTGGGGGGGCAGGGCTGGCCGGGACATAACAGATCTCACTAATCCCAGTGACAGGGATCAGTAGATCTGGCATGTCCCCTGTCACAGAACGGGGAACCGCCGTGTTTACAACGGCGGTTCCCCGTTCTGAGGCTCCTAAAGGTGATCGGCGGGTCCGGGCAGACATCGAGTCCGCCCGACCCACGGGCACGCTCGCGCAGCGTGCGGCGCGCACCGCCGCTGCCGCCAGGGGGCGCGCGGGAGCATGCGCAGTGGAGGACGTCCATGGACGTCCTCCGGGCATTTCAGATCCACGCTGGAGCCGTACTTTGGCTATAGCGCGGATCTGAAGTGGTTAAAGAGAATGCTCAGACTCAAAATATCTGAGATTTAAAGAATAAGTTCACCTTTGTAAAAAAAGAAAGAAATTGCAGGTAAAAAAAAATGTGCATTTATTATTTATTTTTACTAGGAGCCTGCAAAGCATTACACCAGCAATCAGCGGGCACAATGCAGGACTCCTGTCTGCTCAGCAGCTCCCTGGTAGTTCATTGAGAACTACAAGCCGACAGCCGCAAAGGCTGTCAGTACTTGGAGATCTCCTACTAACAGAACACTGTGAATAAATGATGCGGCTGGGTGGGTGGAGCCCCACTTTTTTTTATAATTGTGACAGCGGCTTCAGAAAAAAGAATATCCCCAGCTCGCTGTCACTAGAGGCAGCAGGTTTGGCAAAGGCTGCAGCTATATCCATTGCATGAGGCTGAAGAGAAAGGGACTGATGAACCTATGACCTTAGTCCCTTTCTCTGTCTCAAAGAGTGAGACATCGGGGCTAAAAAAAAAAAAAAAAAAAAAATGGTAAAAATAATAATAATAATAATATTGTAACAAATAAAACAAAACCATTTAAAAATATAACAAAAAAGAAATTGTAAAAAATAAAATACAAATAAAAAAACTATTTACATCATACTCCTCCCTAAAGACACAAACTTCTGCCCTACTGATTGACAACGTCCACTATCCTATTGACACCATCCACTGCTCTTCTGACAAACACTGTCCACTTTTAAGGTAGGCTAAGGTTTATACTTTTACAGTGACATATGTTTTATTATATTTTTCTAAAAAAAAACCCGCTGAACCCTGTGATCTTTTATCTCTTACATGTTGTTCAGGTACAGTAGAATCTCCACCTTTCAAAAGGTTGCCTGCCCCTGTTCTAGGCAGGTCAGATCGGAGGGCAGTCGGGTGTAAACAGACAGCAGAGTCCTTTCACACCTGACCGCCCATACAGAAGAGTGGGCTCTGTCTGTGTCAACTCTGCAGAAACTGTCATCTGCCCGCTCTGCCCTGATCAGCAGGGGATCAGCGGACAGCTCCCCTGCTGATCAGAACTGAGTCCACCCTGTTTGAAAGGGCCTAAGAGTTTTATACTTGGATTAAATGATTTATTCAACTACAAAATCTTGACTTTTGTATACTATACAATATGTGTCCCTAATATACTCCTGTTCATACAGTCATGAAAAATTAGTTTTACAGTTGTTGGAAATGCCGTGTTCTATTTCTTTATAGCATATCAAGCCATGATTCTGTTTAACTGTTGTAAACTTTCAAATAAAAATGACCATTAAACTAAAACCAAAAAAGCCAGGTGGAGAATTCTCGGCTGCACAGTAAATGCAGCCAATCAGATGCTGTCACTTTCTGGGTATTCTGGCAGCCACAGGAGCAGCGGGCATCAGAATACAATTCATTGGCAGGAAAGATTCCTCCATCCACGCTGTTTAGCATGCATGGGGGAATCTAGTGAATTTAAAGTGTATGGTTAGCCTTAGTGATTTGCCACAAGACTCAGCCAGCACATACCTCTTTCTATGTTTAATGTGTTTTTATTGTCTTTCTTCTTTCTGGATACAGAAACCAAGAGTTAAAAAAAAATGAAACGTCTGCTAACTCAGCACATTTCATTGCCTAGGTGAGGGAGTAGCAGTCAAGTTTACAGGAGGCACACTACAGGCTGGCCTTGCTTCTTCCCAGCAGTGTCCAGGTATGACTTCCAGGGCAAAGCCAAGGGCTAGCTTGTCCACAAATTGCAACGATGAACCCCAGTGGCTGTACAATGAAAAAAAATAGACTTTTTCAGATACACACGTTTTATGCGTTTTGTGAGGGATTATTTTGAACTTTAAAATACATTATAGGCTAGTGCTGAAAGGCTTTGGCTTGTGTTGATGACATCAGCTTGAGATGCTTCTGAGATCAGAGCTCATTGACAGGTAAATTTGACCTTCTTCAAGCACGTTTTGCATGAATTGTGTACAAAACCTGCTTAAAGTTAACAAAAGCCGGTCGACACAGGACCTGAAATAGTATTATGCTTTCTATACTTTGTTTTCAGTAAATATGGTAGCATGTATTTTTTTTTCTGTAAAGTACCTACCCTCGTCTATTTGTTGTATTTTTGGAATCCTCATACTGCCTTGAAACTTGGGGTAGACCAACATAAATAATAGTATAGTACAGCCCTCAATAGAGATAAACCAATTGTAAGGCAGTATTGTTTTAGGCAAGGTGCTTCTGTTTGTGTATATGAGTATAGGCATATGCATATTTTCTTCACGGAATGCAGGCTTTTGCTGGCTGAGATCACAGAAAATACTGCGCAAAATATGCACCTAAAGTACTCGCGTTTAGATGCATTTGGATGTGTAAAGCTTTTAGACAAGTATATGGCATCTCACAAAAGTTAGTACACTCCTCACATTTTTGTAAATATTTTATTCTATCTTTTCATGTGACAACACTGAAGAAATGACACTTTGCTACAATGTAAAGTAGTGAGTGTACAGATTGTATAACAGTGTAAATTTGCTGTCCCCTCAAAATAACTCAACACACAGCCATTAATGTCTAAACCGCTGGCAACCAAAGTGAGTACACCCCTAAGTGAAAATGTCCAAATTGGGCCCAAATTGTCACCATTGTTTTCCAGCACTGCCTTAGCCTTCTTGGACATGGTGTTCACTAGAGCTTTACAGGTTGCCACTGGAGTCTTCTTCCACGAAGACATTACAGAGCTGGTGGATGTTCGAGACCTTGCACTCCTCCACCTTACGTTTGAGGATGCCCCACAGATGCTCAATAGTGTATAGGTCTGGAGACATGCTTGGCCAGTCCATCACCTTTAACCTCAGCATCTTTAGCAAGGCAGTGGTCATTTGGAGGTCGTTATGTTGGAATACTGCCCTGCTCCCAGTCTCTGAAGGGAGGGGATCATGCTCTGCTTCAGTTAAGTCACAGTACATGTTGGCATTCATGGTTCCCTCAATGAACTGTAGCTCCCGAGTGCTGGCAGCACTCATGCAGCCCCAGACCATGACACTACCACCACCATGCTTGACTGTAGGCAAGACACACTTGTGTTTGTACTCCTCACCCGATTGCTGCCACACACGCTTGACACCATCTGAACCAAATAAGTTTATCTTGGTCTCACCAGACCACAGGATATGGTTCCAGTAATCCATGTCCTTAGTCTGCTTGTCTTCAGCAAACTGTTTGCGAGCTTTCTTGTGCATCATCTTTAGAAGAGGCTTCCTTCTGGGATGACAGCTATGCAGACCAATTTGATGCAGTGTGTGGCATATGGTATGAGCACTTATAGGCTGACCCCCCCCACCCCTTCAACCTCTACTGCAATGCTGGCAGCACTCATATGTCTATTTACCAAAGACAACCTCGGGGAATGACGCTGAGCGCGTGCACTCAGCTTCTTTGGTCGACCATGGCGAGGCCTGTTCTGAGTGGAAACTGTCCTGTTAAACCACTGTATGGTCTTGGCCACTGTGCTGCAGCTCAGTTTCAGGGTTTTGGCTATCTTATAGCCTCGGCCATGTAGAGC
The DNA here is from genome assembly GCA_018402905.1 of Glandirana rugosa. NCBI lineage: Eukaryota > Metazoa > Chordata > Amphibia > Anura > Ranidae > Glandirana > Glandirana rugosa. The sequence goes on along the minus strand of BLSH010511776.1, from coordinate 286,416 downwards.
AACAATTCTTTTTTTCAGATCCTCAAAGTCTTTGCTATGAGGTGCCATGTTGAACTCCTAGTGACCAATATGAGTGAGAGCGATAACACCAAATTTAACACACCTGCTCCCCATTCACACCTGGGACCTTGTAACACTAACGAGTCACATGACACCAGGGAGGGAAAATGGCTAATTGGGCCCAATTTAAACATTTTCACTTAAGGATGTACTCACTTTTTTTTGCCAGCGGTTTAGACATTAATGGCTGTTTGTTGAGTTATAATGAGGGGATATGAAATTTACACTGTTATACAAGCTGTACACTCACTACTTTACATTGTAGCAAAGTGTAATTTCTTCAGTGTTGTCACATGAAAAGATATAATAAAATATTTACAAAAATGTGAGGGGTGTACTCACTTTTGTGAGATACTGTATTTCTTCTAATGGCTTATGCATGTATGCATTCACACGTTTACATACAAACATGTGTAAAATCTGCAGATCTGGCCGGCCCGGGGTGCAGCTACTTCCTACGTTTTTGTATGCAGCTAAACGTAGGGCACATTTTCACTTGTAGGCACAGCTGTGTGTATGGTCTCATTGATTACTATAGTGCTGCATACCCTTAACAGCAAATTTTATTTAGACAGCAACTGTGTTGTGCTGCTGGACTGGTCAGAATACCTCCCCCTCTACCCCCAAACAAACACACCTTCTCTTTACAGACTACCAGAAAGTAAGAATTGAGCAAGGGCATGAGAAGGAGCCATGTCCGGTAGCCTAGGCATGCTGGGAATTAGAGTTTGAAAAGTCAGTAAGTTCTTATGCTGCAACTGTTGTCTAAATACTTCCCTACTGTTACATTCAGCTTAAAGCAGCCATGTCACTCCATTTGAAAATAGGTGTTGCAACTTGGACCCATCGTTGAAAGGACCAATGTCGACCTCTACAGCTTACTAACAAACAACATGGGGCCTCATACCCTTCCTTACATTATGAAGTGGTAAGGGGACTTAGGCAAGTGCTTGGATGACTCCCCCTGGAACCAAATCTGGCTTGATTCTTCCAAGTGTTCTCTGAATATTTTTGCCCAGGAGAAAGCCTACAAGCAACTCTCCTGCTATTATATGACTCCGGTGTGGGTAGCAAAATTTGTCACCTCCACGCCATCTTCTTGTTTCCAAGATTGTGGGGAAACTGGTAATCTTTTTCATATCTGGTGGACCTGCTCGAAAGCCTTAAGATTTTGTATCCAGGTCAACTCGTTGATCAGACCAGTTCTAAACATTTCATTGGCACACAACCCCTGGGAAGCCTTGTTGCACAAGTCTACAAGCCCAGAGGAAGCTAGTGGAATTCGCCTTCCTGGCAACTCGACAGACACTGGCCAGAGCCTGGCGCCAGCCGTTTCTCAACTTCACGGGGGTCAAACAGCAGCTCATGGGCACCATGGTTCATGAGAAACTCACTTTTATCCTAACGGATACCCACGCTAAATTCCTAAAGATATGGGACCTGTGGATTATCTTTAACGATCAATTGGACTAGGACCATTCCTTGCTATCTGACTGCTCAGGTGGTCTGATGGGTTGGCTGGTGGACTTGACCACGTGGGAAAACTACCCTCCCCCCCAGGCAAAGTACCCCCACACCCTTTTTTCTCTAACTACAGACCGTTGTGCACTACAGGTGGCTACTCTTCTTTTTCCCCCCTCCTCCTTTCTGGTGCTCTGTTTTCTTTTTGATTGTTGCTGCCTTCTCCCTTTCTGATCTAACTAAAAAGCTTGTACACTTCTAAACCTTCTACTCATTTATGATGACTCTTCTGTATTGTTTTGATGTTTAGATGGACCTACTACTGTGTATCAGCATCATGTTTTTTTACTCCCATTTTTTTACATGCCATACCACATATGAACCACTGGTGGCAGATTGTAACAATAAAAACAGCCATTTATAATTTTTCCTTTCTAAAAGTCACATATTAAAGTGGAGCTCCATCCAAAAGGGGAAGCTCCGCTTGTTTGCTTCCTTCCCTCCTCTGCTGCCACATTTGGCATCTTTCAGGGGGAGGGGGGAGCCTGTCAAAAAAAGGTACCCGTCACCACTTCTGGGTGACCTCGCTACGGCGAGGTCCCCCAGAAGTTCGGCCCCCTCCTCCTTCCCCCACTGCCGGGCCATTCACAATGCGCATGCACTGTAGGATACTGGCTGTGAAGCCGAAAAACTTCACTGCCGGATTCCCTTACAAAGAATGGGGGCAGAAGCACCCGAGAGCCAACTGAAAAATCGGCTGGGGTGTCAACATTGCGGGATCCCTGGATAGGTAAGTGTCCTGATATTAAAAGTCAGCAGCTACAGTATTTGCAGTTGCTGACTTTTAATTTTTTGGTGGGGGGCTGGATCTCCGCTTTAAGCATTAAAACCATTTAGACTATGTTCTGTAGGTTGTATTGCATGCCTAGATTTCAGCTTTAATAAACTGGATTCAAAGTGGAACTGAAAGTCATTGTAAAGCCTAAACATTTTTTGCCTTAATGCATTCCTTGCATTAAGGTAAAAAATATTTAGGTGTCACTTAATCACTTGAAGGGAAAACTTTATTTAATTTGGGAGTAAAGAAGGGTTATTACCCTGGTCAATTTTTTTTCTGTCATCTGTGTCCCATTGTGGAGACTTCCCTTCACTTCCTGTCCCATAGCCACAACAAGTGAGAGAAAATCCCTGGGGTCACCAGAACTAGTGTCCCTATTGGAAGGATTTCCCTCTATTCCTTTTCTGGGGAAGACCTAAAAAACGTAAAGTGTAACTAAACCCACAACAGTAAAATCAGTCTGTATATGCAGCATAGCATGCTTGTTATACTCACTGTGGAACTTAAGGGGTTAATCCTCTGCATTGTGTAAAAAGGCTGTTTTATCCTGTATGCATAGATCTTCCCCTCCCTGCACGGTCTATCTGGGGAAGGCCAGCTTAATACAGACAGGGTAGTCCTCCTGCACATGCGCAGTTGTGTCTTTAATGCTGGAGAGAACATTTACGTGTTCTCAGATATAGGCAGGTCACATGATATTGACATCACATGTGGGCGTGCATACAGGCTGTAGTGGAAATCTCCTCCTACCTGAACACACAGCACTGGAGAAACTGTGTAGTCTATCACTGACTGGTATACAGATCAGCCAAAATGGTATACCGTGGCAGTATTAATGTAAAAAGAAGATTAATAAGCTGTGGGCACTGTAGGGGGGGCAAATGAACTATTTTCATATTGCTGGGTTTAGTAACACTGTAAGATTTCCCTTTTGGTGAGAATAGTCACTAGAGCAAATATAGGGGACTTCCTAATGGGGGTACAGACCGCAAAAACACCCGACAAGTGTTCTACGTTTAGTTATTCTTTAACCTAGAAATATGTCATCAAGAGTTTCAGTGAAAAGCTAAGAGTTTCTCTCAATAGAGCTGATGAGTTGAAGGTCTCAGGTGAACCCTTTTGAACACTTCAAATGCTCTATGCGCAATTTGTATGCATTGAAAAAGCCATTTAGTAATTTGTGACAGCAATCATTTCTTCAGCCAATTACATGAAACTTTAGAAAGCAGGAACCTGAATAACATTTCCAATGGGAAAGCCATGGCATGACTAGGACCGTCCCGGATCACAGCCATTCCCTGCATTGGTCTTTTGTCTTTCATGAATGCTTTTGTATTTTTCCACAGCATTAAGAAGATAAATTCCCTTCTACAGGTATAAAAAAAGTTCTCCTGCTAGCACCTGCACTGAAACTATTAACTATATTAGAAGAAAACCGCACCTTTATGAAAACAAAACTATTGAACGCATATAATTGCTACACAACAGGCCATGATGTAATATAAAGTAAAATTGACCTTTCCATTATTATTTCCTAAATGTCCCCCTACGTGTGGAATCTGTGGATTTCCTTTCCTTTTTTTAATTCTTTATTTTGAGCATAGTTTACAGGGTGAAAGTACATTAATAAATTCTGTCCATTGACATCCTTCCAGAACCCTGGCTCCCGTGTGCCACCTGGGGCTAACCACAGTGGCCCTTTACCATATGATCAGCTGATCACATGTAAACATACTTGTCGGTATCGGTAGTCCTTTCTTCCCACTATTTGTCTGTTTGAGGAAAGGAGAGCAGTTAACGAGCAAGAGTGTAAGTGCATTGTTTACACTGATAATCAAGGCACTAATTATCAGTGCAGCCCCATCAGTGCCGCATATCAGTACCGCCTATCAGTGCTCGTCAGTGCTGTCCATCAGTGCCGCCTATCAGTGCCCATCAGTGCCGTCTATCAGTGACCATCAGTGCCGCCTATCAGTGACCATCAGTGCCGCCTATCAGTGACCATCAGTGCCGCCTATCAGTGACCACCAGTCCCGCCTATCAGTGACCACCAGTGCCGCCTATCAGTGACCACCAGTGCCGCCTATCAGTGACCACCAGTGCCGCCTATCAGTGACCATCAGTGCCGCCTATCAGTGACCACCAGTGCCGCCTATCAGTGACCACCAGTGCCGCCTATCAGTGACCACCAGTGCCGCCTATCAGTGACCATCAGTGCTGCCCATCAGTGCTAGTCAGTGCCGCCTATCAGTGCTAGTCAGTGCCGCCTATCAGTGCTAGTCAGTGCCGCCTATCAGTGGTATCTATCAGTGCTCAATAATGCCGCCTATCAGTGATAGTTAATGCCGCCTATCAATGCCCATCAGTGCTGTCTTAGTGCCACATATCCGTGCTCATCATTGCCCCCTATCAGTGCCCATCAGTACTGTCTATCAGTGCCGCCTATCAGAGCCACCTATCAGTGCTCGTCAATGCTGCCAATCAATGTCCATCAGTGCTGTCTATCAGTGCCACTTATCAGTGCTCATCAATGCCTCCTATCAGAACCCATCATTCTGTCGTGACTACCCGTAACTATCCGCCGTAATTGATAGTGACTATCCGCCGTAATAACTCGTGACTATCTATGGTGACTATCCGCCGTGACTGATCGTGACTATCCGCCGTGACTGATCGTGACTATCCGCCGTGACTGATCGTGACTA
>BLSH010511776.1:216092-231827 GCA_018402905.1 Glandirana rugosa | reverse complement strand
TCCAGTTTCATTATGGTTTTATTTGTTGCAGTAACAGTGCCACTTTTAAAAGTAAAATCAGTCTGTATATGCAGTAAAGCATGCTTGTTATACTATATATTAACCTAAGCTGTTAATCCTACACATTAAGTAAAAAGACTGTTTGATCATGTCTTCTTTGATCCTCCTCTTCTTCCACTGTCCCCAATCTATCTCCTGATAAGACAGAGCCATTGGAGTCACTCTGCACATGCTCAATTTGGTGTGTATTGCTAGAATTTTATTTTTCTTTCGGGGTGGGTGCAGGTGATCAGCACAGAGCCAATCAGCACTGTCCAGGCAGAGGGTCAGGGGACCTGCAGCCTCATAGGACAGTCAGCAGGGAATGAAAACTCCTCCTACAAGCTTAAACCAGACACTGATAGAAGCTATAAGACTGTTATTTACTGCCAATGAGAAAAACGTTTTTAGCAGTTTATATTTACTAAAATACAGTAATTGCATTTCCATGTTCTGTGTGAGACCAGATATAGTGAATGCAGGGTCCTGGGTTTAGTATCACTTTAAGTAGAATACTGGGCTTTACCTAACTGGCAGTGGCAGCTGCTCCATTAGGGAGATCCCCTAATCCATGTGCCCAGCCCCTAATCTACATGCAGGCCATCGAACATATGGATTTCAATAGGGTTTTTTTTTTAAGCACATGATTAGAGCTAGAGGCTCTAATTGGCTTCAAAAAAAGGGTGGGCTCGGGGCGCAGAGCACTCTGCCCTGAGCCCACCCAGTTGGGCGACATTAGCGAATTAATATTCACTAATGTCTTCCTGCTTCTCCTCCCGGCCAATCAGGAATTGTGTCCTGAGACCCGACTGGCCAGGGAGTCTTGGATTCAGGTCTCAGGACCCGCTTCCTGTTCGGCCGGGAGGAGAAGCAACGGCCTGGCTCTTCTCTCAGCAAGCTGCAGCAGGTGGAGGGGCAGCGATCCTACCCTGGATCCAGCACCACCTACTAAGGTAAGGACATGGATGGCCGCCTTCCCATCCAGGTGGGGGTGGGGAGCTGCTAGTGCAAGTGGGGGGTCCAGGGGCAGCTTCTAGGAGCCCACACCACCTCCAATCACGGCCCACTCTCTGATCACCGCCTTCCCGTCCATCTCCGGGGGGGGGTGGGTCAGTGCGGCAATTGTGCAAGTGCGGGGGGGGCAGGTTTGGCACCCCCCCAAATATTGAGCATCAGCCGCCACTGCTAACTAGTCTTAAAAACACCCCCCCTCCCCAACACCTATGCTGACTAAACGGTCTAAGAAAGATGCATACACTTACCTATTTTTAGCCCGCTCCAGTCCAGTCACATGCTCTGGATGCCCGCTTCCGGGGTGGGGTGGGAATAAATAGGCCATGGGTGTAACCAATCCCTTTGTTCCTCAATATAAGACATACCTGGTCATCCAGCATGCAGGGTAGAGAGAGGATAGCCTGGACCCCCCTCTCTCTCTCTATACCTTTAACACCCCTCTTACTGAACCCTGATTATAGGTTGGCATATAGCCGTTGTCTCTGTTCATGTGGCGCACTGATATAAAGCTATTTCATGATAGCATTATGCGTGATCCTTGTGACAAGAATAGAATACTTTTGAAAAGAATGTGGATGGACTTTTACGGGCACAGGAGAGGTAATACAGTGCCCATAAGTGGTGACTGTGGTTACATCATATTGCAGTCACATGACCTTTGGCTATGGCAGCAACGCATGTATGGTTAACCATGTACTTCCCTCTCCATCTGAATCTTCCAGCATAAAAACCTCTATGAACGCTCCTTTTGAATTGTAAGAGGTGATGACTAGTCCATTCATCAGATCCTGTGTTCAAAGAGTCTTTTTTCCATCCGTGTTTATATAGATGGGACTGTTTGCCAAGTTTCTTTTCTTTAATCCCATTAGGCTCTTACGCGTGAGCATAAAAATCCTTCACTGGGACACATATGGCGGACTTTCACTGAAAAAGGCCGCGTGCATTATAAATGGAATCATTCCGAAATGAAAGATGGGGTTTTTGTTGGCAGTGCTTTTCAAGATTGCCACCAACACAAGCATAATCTCTTGGTCCCATACCAATCCTTTTCATGCTATGTAAGGGTGGTGAAGAGGGGGACCAGCTGCAGCTGCTTTTTGTTTTCAATGATTGGCCAATTTTTTCATTGATTTATATATGCATGCCTTTTGCTCTATTGTATTGTTAATGAACTAATAAAAGGTATATTTGTTAATGTTTTGTTTTCATCCACTCAAAGTTCCACTGGAAGTTCCATCTATGTATTGATTTTTGGAGAATATAACAGAGTAGAGCCTTAGCCAGGCCTTTACACATTTTTTGATCCCTAGGTAATGTGTATACTGGCAGCTGCTCCCCAATAGTGAGAATTAGTTGTGACATTGGGAGATTGGACGTGGTTGGCTTTTGTTTCCAAGCATAAATAATAGTCAAAATGTGTTTTATTCATTACAGGTACTTATATTGCGCTGTCAATTTATGAAGCACTTTAGATACAGTGACTTGAAAAAGTATTCATACCCCTTGAAATTCTCCACATTTTGTCATGTTACAATCAAAAGCGTAAATGTATTTTATTGGGATTTTATGTGATAGACCAACACAAAGTGGCACATAATTGTGAAGTGGAAGGAAAACGATAAATGATTGTCAACATTTTTTACAAATACATATGTGAAAAGTGTGGCATGCATTTGTATTCAGCCCCCCCAATACTTTTGTAGAACCGCCTTTCTCTGCAATTACAGCTGCAAGTCTTTTTGGGGGATTTCTCTACCAACTTTGCACATCTAGAGTGAAATTTTTTTCCTATTCTTCTTTGCAAAATAGCTCAAGCTCTGTCGGGTTGGGTGGAAAGCATTTGTGAACAGCAATTTTCAAGTCTTGCCAGATTCTCAATTGGATTTAGGTCTAGACTTGGAATGGTTTAGATCAAAGCATATGCATGTGTTAGAATGGCCCAGTCAATTGTAGCTCTGGCTGTATGTTTAGGGTCTTTGTCCTGCTGGAAGGTGAACCTCCTCCCCAATCTAAAGTCTTTTGCAGACTCTAACAGGTTTTCTTCTAAGATTGCCTTGTATTTGGCTCCATCTATCTTCCCATCAACTCTGACCAGCTTCCCTGTCCCTGCTGAAGAAAAGCATCCCCACAACATGAGGCTGCCACCACCATATTTAACAGTGGGAATGGTGTGTTTAGGGTGATGTGCAGTGTTAGTTTTCTGCCACACATAGCGTCTTGCTTTTAGGCCAAAAAGGTCAATTTTGGTCTCATCTGACCACCTTCTTCCACATGTTTGCTGTGTACCCCACATGGCTTCTCGCAAACTGCAAACAGGACTTCTCATGGCTTTCTTTCAACAATGGCTTTTTTCTTGCCACTCTTCCATAAAGGCCAGATTTGTGGAATGCACAACTTAGGCCTCATACACACGGGCGTATCTAAAAAAATAAACAAAACGTCGGGTCCGACGTCAAGGAAAAAAGTCGACGTTTTTCGGTGTTATGCATTGGCGTTTTTGAGCGTTAGTGAGCGTCGGCGTCAATAGGCGTTTTTTAAAAAAAATCATCCCTCTGCTATTTTTCAACCTACAAACGTCGGCGTCAAAAAACGCCGGAAAACGCCGGTACAATATTAGGTGGCGTTTGTTGGCGTTTTGTGGCGTCGGCGTCAAAAAACGTCAAAACGTTACAGCCTCAGAATGCGATGGCCATAGGTTCTACTTTCTGCTCACTAACGCCGACGCCACCTACAGCTCAAAAACGCCGACGTTTTTATGGGGCCATTGACTAACATGGAGAGCTGCAAAAAACGCCACAAAACACCAGCGTCAAAAAACGTCCGTGTGTATGAGGCCTAATAGTTGTCCTGTGGACAGAATCTCCCCCCTCAGCTGTGGATCTCTGCAGCTCCTCCAGAGTTTCCATGGGCCTCTTGGCTGCTTCTCTGATTAATGCTCTCCTTGCCCAGCCTGTCAGTTTAGGTGGACGGCCGTGTCTTTGTAGGTTTGCCATTGTGCCATGCTCTTTCCTTTTTCGGATGATGGATTGAACAGTGCTCCGTGAGATGTTTAAAGCTTGAGATTTTTTTTATAACCTAACCTTGCTTTAAACTTCTCCACAACTTTATCCCTGACCTGTCTGGTGTGTTCCTTGGCCTTCATGATGCGTTTTTTTCTAACAAACCTCTGAGGGCTTCACAGAGCAGCTGTATTTATACTGAGATTAAATTACACACAGGTGGACACTATTTACTAATTAGGTGACTTCTAAAGGCAATTTGTTCCACTAGATTTTAATTGGGGGCATCAGAGTAAAGGGGACTGAATACAAATGCATGCTACACTTTTCAGATATTTATTTGTAAACAATTTTGAAAACCATTTATCATTTTCCTTCCACTTCTCATTTATGTGCCACTTTGTGTTGGTCTATCAAATAAAATCCCAATAAAATATATTTATGTTTTTGGTTGTAAAATATAAAAATTTCAAGCGGTATGAATACTTTTCAAGGCACTGTATGTATATTGTACATTCACATCAGTTCTTGTCCTCAAAGAGCTTACAATCTAAGGTCCCTAACTCACATTCATACATGCACATAACTAGGACTAATTTAGACAGGAGCCAATTATCCTACCAGCATGTTTTTGGAGTGTGGGAGGAAACCTGAGTACCCTGAGGAAACCCACGGAATCACAGGGAGAACATGAAAACTCCAGGCAGGTAGTGCCGTGGTTGGGATTCGAACCAACGACCCTAATGCTGCTAAAGTGCTAACCACTTAGCCGCTGTGCTGCCCATTAGGAGAGCTTAGTTCATCTTTAGGCTCTATGAACACTGGGCTTAAAGAAATGCCAGTTCCCTTGGCAGAAAAAAACACTCATATAGAGTGTTTCTGTACACAGTTTAGATGAGTTTAGGAGAGTTTATCATTATTTTTAGTGGTGCACCGAATGGAAATTTTGGTGCCGAAACTGAAAATGCACTAAGCCGAAAACCGAAACCTAAAATAACAGTTTTTAAAAAATATTTATATTTGTATATACAATTGTCATATGCCGCCTACTTGTGCCTGGGCACTGATTGGCGTTGATAGGTGGCACTGATTGGAAGCACTGATTGGTGCCACTGGGTGACACTGGATGGTACTGGCAGGTGGCACTGATTGGCACTGACATGCGGCACTGGATGGTACTGGCAAGTGGCACTGGCGTGTGGCACTAATTGGCACTGACAGGTGGCACTGGATGGTACTGACAGGTAGCACTGATTGGCACTGGATTATGCTGGCAGGTGGTACTGATTGGCATTGACGGGCTGCATTGGATGGTATTGGCAGGTGGCACTGGATGGTACTGGCATTTGCACTGGCAGGTGGCACTGGATGGTACTGGCAGGTGGCACTGCATGGTACTGGTAGGTGGCACTGGCATGTGGTACTGGATGGCACTGGCAGAAGAGATTAGAAGGTTTACATTGCACAGAGCGTGCTGCTAGTACGAGCCGCTCTGTGCATGAAACTGTCAGCTAATTACACTGGAATGCAGAGAATTCATAGAGAGAGAGAGCTGTCAGATTTTCACACTGAGATCAGAGGTGGGCGGGACTGAACAGCTAATACCTGCCCAGCCCCTGTCTCATTGGCTGGCGCTTGATAGCTGTTTGGTCCCGCCCACCTCCCGACATCAACTTGAAGATCTGACAGCTCTCTCTCTGCATTCAGTGTACTTAGCTGACAGTTTCATGCACAGAGCGGCTCGTACAAGCAGTGCGCTCTGTGCAATGTGAATCTTCTAATCTCGCCCCCATCCATTGCGGGGTATGTGATGCACACATAACCCGCAATGGACGGTACCTGGGGCAGACCCCGCCCCCTTTTCAGTATTTTTCAGATACTGGAAACACCAATTTTGGCCGAAACGGCGATAATTTTCGGCGGCCGAAATTTCGGTGCATCCCTAATTTTTGTCTGCCAGAAAGCTCCAATCAGAAATGCAAACCAGAAGGGGTTTATTATGCCTATAAATTCTGAGCTTAAAATATGCCTGTAATCATCCTAATGTGCATGGAAACATAGGAAAACATTGAGCTGCTTCTACAGGCAAAACACAAAACTCCTGTAGAAGCAGCAATTTTTAAGCCAGTGTGCATGGAGCCTAAAAGTGATACCAAACACACACTGTTTAATTTACATTGTCCCTTCTATTGCTGTATGTGGATGATGGCATTGTAATTATTTTATTTAAAAAGAAATCTAAGTAACTTTTTCTTGATCAATATACAGCTGTTACATAACCCAAATCTTTCCCAGCCTGTCTGCAGGGAAACAAACAGGAGGAGCTTCTAGTCCCCTGCTGCTGGTCACATGTTCAAAAAGAAATTAAAATAAAATAAAAACAGCCTTTGGAGAACAGAGTAAAAATAAATTATTAATATCAATCAATTGCTTTAAATTGTCATACAAATATACTGTATATTTGAAATGAAATCTTTATTATTTTTTGGCAATAACATGGTGTGGGTGGATTTCTGCCAATCAAAGCCTGTGTCTTAGAAAAAAGGGAGGTGAAACCTTCATCAATCTACATATAATATCCCACCACCATAGTGTTTAGCTGGTTAGTGGGCATGGAAGAAGAGAGAGAGAGAGAGCTGTCATTTACCACTGTGTATACACCCATATGTGTGACTCTATGCTCACATGGGCTGCTTAGCTGTGATAGGGAGAAAAGGCTCAGCATAGAAACTCACTGAATACTGAGCATGTGCAGAACTGCCAACACTGCTCTGCAAAAGCCCTAGCTCCACTGAGGACTTGGACAGACGGTGGAGATAGAGAGCAGCAGGATCAACCAGGTTTTTACAAAATACAAAAGTGAATCTCATAGTGAGTATGAACAGCATGTAATATGCCATTTATTGATAGTTAGGACAACCTAAACCCAATGTACATTCCAAAATTTTATACAAAATTAGCTAAAAAAAAAAAACAAAAAAAAAAACCACATAAAAAAAGAGTCAAGACTACACAGTATATCCAGATAGGCCCTGGTTCACACAAGTGTGGCTTTGAAACTGCGCTACTTGAGCACGATTTCAAAGCCGCACACCAGTGCGATTTCAGAACCGCGCACCAGTGCAATTTCAAAGCCGCCCACCAGTGCAATTTCAAAGCCGCCCACCAGTGCAATTTCAAAGCCGCCCACCAGTGCAATTTCAAAGCTGCCCACCAGTGCGATTTCAAAGCCGCCCACCAGTGCGATTTCAGAACCGCGCACCAGTGAGATTTAAAATTTTATACAAAATTAGCTAAAAAAAAAAAAAAAACACATGAAAAGAGTCAAGACTACACAGTATATCCAGATAGGCCCTGGTTCACACAAGTGTGGCTTTGAAACTGCGCTACTTGAGCACAATTTCAAAGCCGCGCACCAGTGCAATTTCAGAACCGCGCACCAGTGCAATTTCAGAACCGCGCACCAGTGCAATTTCAGAACTGCCCACCAGTGCAATTTCAGAACCGCCCACCAGTGCAATTTCAGAACCGCCCACCAGTGCGATTTCAGAGCCGCCCACCAGTGAGATTTCAAAGCCGCCCACCAGTGCGATTTCAAAGTCTCACACCAGTGCGATTTCAAAGCCGCACACTAGTGCGGTTTGCACTTCTGATTTCATTGCATTAATTTAGCAGAAGTCTATGCAAGTTGCAATGAAATCGGTAAAAAGTACTGCAGGAACCTTTTTCATAATTGCAGTGATATGAACGGTTCCATTGCCAGCAATGGGGTGTGACTTGTCATGCGATTTGGAACTGTGAAACCGCATGACAAGTTGCACCGCTGTGAATGGGGGCTTAAGAGAGTTCTAGTATAAACAACGTATCCAAGGTAAGAAAGGTTCTTGCAAACAGAGGTCCAGTATGTAATTTACAGCTTCAGGCTGCTAAAAATGCCTAGAACTGGACAGTGCCATACTCTAAAGAAAGCCTCCAATGAAATGTGTCTGCATCTCACATAATGGCTCCAATACAACATCACAGGACTTGCTATGTATTTAGTAGGCATCTAACAGTAGTGTGTGTATACAAGTACTGTGTGTGCTATATACTCCATAATCACGTATATGGAAGTCTCAACAGCCGCCAACATGCCTGCACATTACTTTCCTCTGGATGAACGGGCACATTTTTGCTGCTGTTTATTTTAAGAAGGACACCTTAGATTAATGACACAGATAGCTCACGCTCCTTGGTCAAGATAGCTAAATCCATACTGGTTTGTTATTAAGCCCAGCGCACTGGAGGAATCGCTTCAAGGAAGCTTTGTTTAACATCTTTCACACTATTTTTGTATATAAAGTCGCATTCCACCGCCGTTCAGCTTCGAACTGTTATGTATGAAGCAATGTGAAAACATTAACTTGACAAGGTACAGTGCTAAACTCTACTGTTATATGTGAATGGCTGAGGACAACCACATTCTTTAACCACTTGACCTCCGGGAGATTTACCCCCCCACCCCTTCATGATCAGGCCATTTTTTGTGCCATGGCACTGTGTTACTTTAACTGACAATTGCGTGGTTGTGCGACGCTGTACGCAAAAAAATGTAATTTTTTCCCCCCACAAATAGAACTTTCTTTTGGTGTTTTTTTTTGTTTTTTTTAATAAAAAAAGACACTTTTGAGAAGAAAAACAAAACATTTTTTACTTTCTGCTATAAAGTACATCCAATACAAAAATGTAAAATATCAAATTTCTTCATCAATTTAGGCCAATATGTATTGTGCTACATATTTTTGGGAAAAAAAATAATTCCAACTGATTAGTTTGAGCAAAAGTTGTAGGGTCTACAAACTATGGGATATGTTTATGGAATTTTTATTTATTTCTTTTTTACTAGTAATGGCGGCGATAAGCGACTTATAGCGGGACTGTGATATTGTGGTGGACAAATCTGACACTTTTGACACTTTTAGGGGACCAGTGACACAAATACAGCGATCAGTGCTAAAAAAATATGCACTGTCACTGTACTAATGACACTGGCTGGGAAGGGGTTAACATTGGGGGCAATTATAGGGTTAACTGTGTGCCTAGTCAGTGCTTGTGTACTGTGGGGGGAGGCGATTTTACTACGAAACGGCACTGATCCATGTTCCTGCTTTGCAGAGACACAAGATCAATGCCTTCCCTACTGACAGAAAACTGATTGTTTACATCGAAGTTCTGGCTCTCTGCCTAATGATTGCGAAGTGCCGGCGGACAGCGAGTCTGTGGTACCTGCAGATCAGCTCCCACTTTGTATAATCACAGCGGGAACGGGTCGCCAGTGGCGCGCATGCCAAGTACGTGATCCTGCGCAACAGAGCCGCCTTGCCACCGTATTGTATAGGTGTGATGTATACACTGTAATGCAAAGGAGGAGATTTACTAAAAGTGGACTGTGCAAATCTGGTGCAGCTCTGCCTAGAAACCAATCCGCTTCCAGGTTTTATTGTCAAAGCTTAAGGCCGGTTTAACGCAGTCGTTTTGTCAGTGGGCTCCGTTTAGCTGAGTAGGGATCGCTCCGCTGATCCCCGCTGCGGCTGGATGATGGCTCCGTCTCCACACTCTGTGCAGGGATGGATTCGTCAAAGCACCGCTCTCCTTTATAGGAAATCAGATGACAACGCATCAGTCTGTCCGCAGACGGATGGAAAAATGGGGGTTTTCCTCCATCAGACTTTACGGGCCTGCAGGGGATTGGAGAGAGGCGGGTGTCAGCGGACATGTCACCGCTGACATCCGTCGCTCCATAGGGGTGCATGGAGCATCTGTTCAGGTCCGCCTGAAAAAAAACGGACAGGTGGACCTGAACGGAACGTCCGTGTGAAAGGGGCCTAAGCCTGCATTCACTTCGGCGCAACTTCACTAGGCGATTTCAGCGCGACTTCAAGGACCTCAGGCGACTTTACAACACGACTTTTGCCAGGAGACTTTGCCTTGACCAATCAGAGAAGGGAGGGAGGGGGCTGCCTAAAAATAAATTCTATTCTTTTAACTGTAAAGTCGCTTCCATGTAGATGGGGATCCGACTTGGAGGCGACTTCTATTAGATCCTATGGGCACAAGTCGGATATAAGTCGCCTAGAAGTAGTGCAGTAACCTTTTCAGAAGTCTCCTTGAAGTCGGAGCGACTTCAGTTGTGTATATTAAGACGGCTCCCATTCATTTCAATGGGATTTCAAATGTCAAGCGACTTGGGGAGACTTGAGGCAACTCAAGTCGGATCGCAAGTCGCCCCTGTGTGAACGGGCACTTAGTCAACAAGCTGAAGTTTGAAGCTGATTGGCTACCATGTACAGCTTCACCAGATTCTGAGTGCTCCAGTTTTTGTAAATCAACCTCTTCTGGAAAAAATCTCTACCTGATAACAGATTAAAGCTCTGTTTTAGGCCAGGTTCACATCATACAGGTGCAATGGCATTTCTGATAGTTTCCATGTGCCTCTTGTAGGCCAGCCCATTCATTTCAATGGTCCCTGATCCTTTTCCCAAATTACACTTCCCCAAGCCACATGGTACTGCGGAGGTTTGGAATGCGTGAAAACGTGTAAGTTGGCAGATGTGTGTGTGTGTGGGGGGGGGGGGGGGGATGCCATTATTAACTAATGGCACCACCACACATCTACTAAAGAGCAGCATATTTCTGCGAGTGTCTGGAAAGCGCACATTTATGCATGCGTTCCTGAAACACGCAAGGTGTGACCCTAGCCTTACAGCCCATCTCTGAGGAAAGTGAAAAAAATCTTAGTTTAGGTCTAGGGGGCTGTAAAAAGTAGCAGTTTAACTTACCCGTTCCTCCTCTCCCCTAGCATCCAGCACCCTTTACTACTCTTATACTCTGGCAGTGGACTGTCCATTGGCATCCTCATGTCCAATACAGGGCTATGGGCTCTACATTGACATCAGAGGAGCTGTAACTGCAGGAGGAAAGGGGAGAAGAGGTTTTGGGGCTGGTCTAACAGCCTTTAGGGAGTCTACAGGAGCAGAGGATTGGGTACATAGAACTGCTTTTTGCAGCCCCCTAAATCTAAACCAGCATTTAAACTTTGCAGTGTGGGGGGTAGCCCTACTGCAAACATTTATCCTTTACCTGGAGTTCAGCTTTAGGCTACGTCCCTTAGTTATTGCGCCTGATTCCATCATGGGGAGGGGGCAGCCTTTAAAAGGTGGATGCAGACACAGCTGTATATCAAAATTTGAGCATGTGCATATCCGTGCACCTGCTCTTGCTCACATTTTGATATGCAGCTGTGTCCATGCAGTCGCTGCATCTGCATCCACCTGTAAAGGCTGCCCGCGCGCAGCCTAGGACAGATGCAGACACAATAATAAGAGGCCAATCAAATGGCAACCACCCCAACCTACAAACAAATTCCCAGCACACCTACCAGCCAGCCTGCAACAAACTGAATTGTCTTGTCTAACAGTTCGCATTAAAATCAAGGGGTTTAGTTTGCACATATTCGCAAATACACACGTAAGCTGCAGAGGCCATAGCACAGCACCCCAGTGTACCGCAGTCCTAACTATAATTTTGAGTCTCCCGAGTTGGAGAACATATGTAATAATGGATATACCTGGAGGGAGACCACCCCTCCTTAAACACTTGCCGAACGCCCGCCGTGGATTGACAGCGGCAAAATGGCTCATTATCACAAACTGCCGTCCCCTGGCGGCGGACGCAATAAATAGTATTGTGAGCGTGTCGCAGGAGGTAGGGAGTAGGTGGGGTTTGATCTCCGCGGGCTATCTGCCATGGCTCCCCCGCAGTGACAGAACGGAGGTCCGTGTATGTAAACATCGATCTCCGTTCTGACAGAAGGGTAGGGCTGTGATCACAGGCTTCCTGTATATGGGAGCCGTGATCACTCCATTCCCCCTGCCAGCACAGCCCCCATACAGTTAGAACACACTGAGGGAACACAGTTAACCCTTAGAGCGCCCCTCCAGGTTAACCCCTTCACTGCCAATGGCATTTACACAGTAATCAGTGCATTTTCATAGCACTGATTGCTGTATAAATGCCAATGGTCCCAAAAAAGTGTCAAAATTGTCTGACATGTCCGCCGCAATATTGCAGTACCGCTAAAAATCGCAGATTGTCGCCATTACTAGTAAAAAAATTTTAAAAAAATAAAAACCCCAGAAATGAATTCTCATCATTCGTAAAAGTGGCAACTTTTGCGCAATAAATGCGGATTGCAATTTTTTTACCAAAAATATGAGGAAGAATATAAATCGGCCAAAACCGATGATTTTTTTTTGCAAAATTGACACCTTTTTTTTTTGTTTAGAACAGCGATCAGAAATGACACAGAGGTGATCAAATACCACCAAAAGAAAGCTCTATTTGTGGGGAAAAAAGGACGCAAATTGCGTTTGGGTACAAGGTCGCACGCCCGCGCAATTGTCAGTTAAAGCGACGCAGTGCAAAATCACAAAAAGTGCTCTGGTCCTAAAGGGGGAAATCCTTCTGCGGCTGAAGTTGTTAAAGGTACAGCGACGCACTGGACACCCAGCAATAACACAATGGCAGCAAAGGTGTCCAGTGCATCCCCTTACCTCACAATGAGACTTAATAGAGCCAGGACTGCAGTACACTGGGGTGCTGTGACGTGCCCACTGCAGCTTATGCATTTGGAAATGTCTGCAAACTAAACCACTTGGTTTTAATGTGAACTATTGGACAGGTCAATTTGGTTTATTATTGCAGGCTGGCTTGTAAGTGAGCTCTGAATTTTTCTTCGTTTTTGTTTTTTTGGCAACAACAAGATGGGCATGCAGCTGCTGCATGCAGAACAGGCGTGAATGCTTATCTGAATGAAGTAGGAAACTTGGTGACTGTAATACCTGCACAGCCAAGGGAATGTTTCTTCCTGCAGAAGACAAAGGCTGAGGCCAGCTAAACTGTAGAAATAATCCTTTTACAATGCAAGCATGAAGTAAAATACAATAGCAATGGTTAAAATAGGTCTAAATGCAAATGTGTATAATCCAAGCATATCAGTAACTATGCTACACTGGAAACTTGCAAACTAAGCAGATCCACATTTATTTTTGTAGGAAGCCCATATCCAAATAAATGGAATGTAAGGACCAACAATGCTTTGGGAGGCTAGGTTCACAACAGGCAGGTTGCAGTTAAAGAGGAAGTAAACCCTAATTGGGTTTACTTCCTCTGTATTCCCCTGTAATGTAGAAGCATAATGGGCTACTATGCATCGCATAGTAGCCCATTATGTGCCTCTTACCTGAAAACGAAGCCTGCGATGTCCAGCGCTGTCCCCCATGCTGGCCATGTCCATCTTCAGCCCCTCTTCCTTCCAGGTCCGGGACTCCGGCGCTTTGACTGGCCGGAGTCGCGAGACGTCAGTCCCGCGCATGCGCACGGGAGCCGCCAGTTGCGGCGCGGCCGTAGTGGAGGAACGGCACGGAGGCCGTTTCTCCACTGCGCATGTGCCGACATTCACTACCCTGCATATCTCCTGAACCGTACAGGTTTAGGAGATATGCAGTGCACCTACAGGTAAGCCTTATCATAGGCTTACCTGTAGGTTAAAGTGGTTGTCACAAGTGGACAACCACTTTAATGAATTTTGCTAGGGCGTTTTGTGTTTTTTTTTTTGTTTTGTTTTTTACACGTTTTTAATGCATTTTTGGGAGGAATCTGTTGTAATGCAGGAGACACCAGCAAAAACACAGCAGAAACGCATTAAAAACACAAGCATTGCGTTTTTGAAGCATTTCCATTGAAGTCTATGGAACTAAAAACGCAACCTGCTGTGGGCAAAGAAATCCCTGACCCTCTCCAAAAAATTCAGTTGAACACACACAGATGTGAACGTGTCTAATAGAAAATCATGTTAAATGGACTGTACTGTGTTTCTGCAAAACTGAACATGCACTGAAAAATGCATAGGTGTGAACCAGGTCCAAGAAATGTCTTTAGGAAGGCTGATGCAGACTAGGGACTGGACGAATCTCATGAGCCAGGAACCAGTGACTCCTGGGATGACATCTGCTGTCCAAGTTTGAGGAGTCATTCATACCTCCCAACTTTCTGAGATGGGAACGAGGGACACCTATTAGCAAAAGCATAGGTGTGCACAGCCTATTGCATTAGGGTGTGCACCACAAAGCGCAAACACACGTGTGTATATATATGTCAGAAGGGCAGAGATCTGTGTCAGTAATTTTTTTTTACAATTTTGTTTTTTTTATGATTTTTTACAATTATATTTAGCACCCCCATAGAGTAGGTGCATTTTTCTAGCAGGGTTTTGCTAGGTGAGATAAAATTTAGTCAGGCCTGAGTGTAAAAGCAGGCCTGAATGTTTTGATCTGGGCTGGGAGGAGAGGCTCAGGGAGGATTGGGTGAACAGGTGAGGTCACCAGAACCTCCCACTTCTTTCTAGAAACCTGGGGAAGGTTTCTGGTCAGAGAGCTGGGAGATAGGTGGAGCCATCTGGAGTATTCTAAGGAGCCCTGACCAATCCCCAAGCAGGATTGGCGGGGGGCAGGCCTCCTTAAATACTTAGTCAGCCCAATCTGGGAGGAGAGTGTGTCAGGTGAAAGTCCAGAGATGTAGCAGAGGCCAGAGGTAGAGACCTGTGGAGGCCTCTACCTGGGAAGTCGCCCCCATCTGGGGGGTGACCTTGGGGCCTGGAGGTACGGGTGCATCCAGGAGTGGTGGTGATTCCTGGAGTCGCACAGGGGAACAGGAGAGCAGCGGAGGTGCTACAAGGAGAGAGACTTTAAAGTGATCCACTGGTTTGGTGAGTGACGGTTCCTGTGGGCTGGAGGAGAAAGTGCTGGAGTAGACTGGGAGAGGAATAGTGGACAGTCGGTGGAGGCCTTGGAAGCCAGTCATGGGAAGGAGAGTCACTACGGAAAAGCAGGTCGAGGGACCTGGCAGAGAGATGGGCTGGGAGTTGTAGTCCATCAAAGACCCAGCTAGCACTCAAGTACTTTGCTACACATTCAGGGACCCGTGATCCCTGGCCTTTAATGAGGTCCTGCTAACACAGAGTGGCCTCACCATGTGCTAGCCGTGGTGAAGAAGAAGGAGTAGAGAAGCTTGATAAATTTCCTTTCAGGCTGAAAACTGAGCGAAGTGCTGGAGAGAAGTAAAAGAGTGATAATCTGCAAGTTCTGTGCTAGAGAGAGAACTGCAGAAAAAACAGTGAGCAAGTTGAGTGGCTGGAGAGTTGTGAGGAGTAACAGTCTGCAGTGCACGTGTGCATATATACAGGACTGTATATGGAGTTCCTGTATTATAATTCTTTGGGCGTCCCTCAGTCATCCCTTATCCCCATCCAAGTTATTTCCCCGACGTCTGACAATGAGGAGTGTTGAGAGGTCGGTGAGTTGAACGAGTGACAAAAAAGACGTCAAGAGAGAGATCGTGTCTTGAACGTCTAATAGTGAGAAAATGAAGAGAGGTCGTGAAGCGAGTCAAAAGTCGGACTTTCCTTTAAATAGTTCGAAGAGATGAGGAAGAAGAAGTGGTGCCGATCGTGTACCACTCCGGTGAGACACAATCGTCCTGGAGTAATTTCCGGTCCCTAGTGCCCAGGGACTTACACATCGTTTCATGAACTCACGATCGACCCAGAAACTACCTGATGTTGAGGGTCGGGTAGAGAGACGGTCCA
>BLSH010511776.1:203964-214451 GCA_018402905.1 Glandirana rugosa | reverse complement strand
TATGTGAGCATGCCTATGAGCAAAAGTATGTAGGCATAGGACACACCCCCCGCCATGCCTCCCTAAAAGGAGAATTATAAAAAAAAAAAATGATTAGTTAAACCCACAAGTGCTATATTTACCACTTCTGTTCCTTTATATTGGCTTTTTAAAATGTACAAATGCAGCAATTTATAAATTGGATGAAAGGTGTAGCATTGTAAAAAACACTTTTTGATAGATAAATAGTTAATTTTATATATAGGCATATGCATCAGACCAAAATTACAGACAAATGAGGAGGAAAGAGGGACAGGTTCCAAATCAGGGACAGTTGGGAGCGATGGTCATTTGTAGTCAATAAATTGGCTTGAATTCCTAAAAGTTCCTGCTAGCCCTTGATTTGGCTAGTCAACTCCTGAACTGTGCATTCATTTGCTAACACCATAAATGATGGCAAGCTTCAATGACATCTAAGAGAACTACAGACACCATTGTTGACCTTCTGCAAATGCTAGTTTCCTTGCGGTCATGCTGATGTAGTGACAGTGATACTTCTACTCACTGATCAGGAAGAAAAGTGCACCAGCCAGCAGCGCTTCCTCCAAGGTAAAAAGATCAGGGACATTTTAGAGGAACAGTCAGACAAGCAGCATATTTAAAAGAACAGAAATGTCAATTTCCTTTCTACAAAGGTTTCTGTTTAGTTGTTAAAGTGCTTCTAAAAGGCTTAAAGTTATTCTTCTTAATGCATTATCGAGGAACTGCAGTCTGCTCACATAATTTGAAAGAAAAACATTTTTAAGCTTCCCTCCAACCACTTTGCATATTATTTTATATATACTGTGATTTTGTACTTGCCAAATATGCTGCAGAAATCTCCCTCCACTAAGTCTGGCTGCAGCCATTTTAACTGTGGGCAGCTGAAGTTGTTGCCTGTTTACTTCCTGGATTTACACAGACACACACCTCCAGCTCTGCAGCCCTCATTGGCCCTCTTATGACACATCCCTCCTCCCTTCCTTGAAAACTCACAAGAGTGAGAGAGAGAGCTGTGTATAATGGCATAAGCCTAGTCTAATGACCAGACATGAAACAGGAAGTGGGCTGTATAAGTGTATTTACTGTCAGAAAAAAATGTTTTACTATACTAAGTTAAAACAAGGGCAAAAGATGTAATAGATGGAATGTTGAAAAAATGACTGAAGGTCCGCTTTAAAGTAAAAAACCTTCTGTGCCTCTGGATCCCCCAGCCCCCCTTATACTTACCTGGGCCCAATCTCAATCGAGCGTTGTGCCCTCTCTGCTCTCTCCCTCCTCAAAGGGCAAACTGATAGCGAGAGCTACTGGCTCCTACTGCTGTCAATCAAATCATGTGATGAGGGAGTGGGGGGGGGAGCAGGGCCAAGCCACGCTGTCTGTATCTATGGACACAGGCAGTGTTGCTTGGGATCAAGCCAACATGACTCCCCCCTGCCATAGGAAGCGACATCCTTTGGGGTCACTCACCAGACACTAAGTGACACTTTTTGGGGACCAGTGACACCAATACAGTGATCAGTGCTAAAAAAAAAAATGTACTGTCACTGTATAAAGGACACTGGCAGGGAAGGGGTTAACACCAGGGGTGATCAAAGGGTTAAGTGTGCTCCTAGGAAATGCTTTCTAACTGGGGGGGGGGGGGGTGGAGGGATGCTGTGACTGGAGGAAAACAGAGATCAGTGTTTCACAAGATCTCCATCTACCTCACTCACCGAATGGTGGTCTGCCTTGTTTACATAGGCAGACCGCTATTCTGCCTCTCCTGTGAACGATCGGTGGGTTCAGGTGGCCACCCGCTCATTGGCTCCCGCTGTGTCCAACCACAGCAGGAGTAGGGCTCCGGCAGCGCACCCACCAGAGACGAAGGGAGGAATCGCGTATAGCAGGGCTTGACAAATTTGCTTTGAATCTAGGAGTCAGCTAAAAAAGTTAGGAGCCAGTTTTTTTTAGCGTAGTGTGGGGTTGTCAGTGCCCGGGGTAAGGCAAGTAATTTGCCCCCCTAACCCTAACTTACAGCAGAGCAGCCAGTCAATAACTCTGTCGTAACACCGTTACATCAGGGTTATAGGCTGGCCAGAAAGAGTGACGCTAAAAACCTGTTATGGGGGAAAACCCTTATTATGCCTAATGCATCGTGACTGCGGCATGTCCTCATCTGCTCCCTAATGCAGCTTAAGGGTGGCAAAAACATGTCTCTACTGCATATTTTTACCACCCAATTGCATATCTAAATGAACCCTTAGTGACACTTTAAATAAAATACAAAAATAGGTGAAAGAAGTATTCCAGTGCTGCTGGTCTTCTGCTGCCTCTTTGCAGCCACTTCCTGCCTATATGTGTGTCCCCCACGGTGACTATTCATTGCTCTGGTGGGTTTCCGGTCACCCTGAAATACTGTAGCCCAAGCTGAACATAAAGGGTGGTAATTGTTGATGGTACACAGGGCTTTATCACGATTTTGTTGCTTAGAATAAAGATCACAATTCTTGAGGTGTAACATCATCTTTCACATTATACAAAAAAAAAATGGCCTAACTTTACTTTTTTTTTTTTTTTTAAATCATTAAAAGTGTATTTTTTCCCAAAAAATTGCATTTGAAAGACCGCTGCGCAAATACCGTGTGACATAAAATATTGCAACAACCTCCATTTTATTCTCTAGGGTCTCTGCTAAAAAATATATATAATGTTTGGGGGTTCCCAAGTCATTTTCTAGCAGAAAATACAGTTTTTTAACTTGTAAGCAACACATGTCAGAAAAGGTTTAGTCTTTAAATGGTTAAGCTTCCCTTATCTAGAGACCGGAGAAAATTCCTATGATCTAAAACAACCAAGAGATACATTGTATGTTTTGTATCTTTTGCGTTTATAGTTATCAATGGTGTTGGCAGACTGCCCTTTTTTTTTTTTTATTTAATAGTTGGCAAAAGAACAAACAGTTTTTACGATTTTTGCACATGTTTAACCACTTCACCCCCGGAAGGATTTCACAGGTTAGGACCAGAGCACTTTTTGCGATTCAGCACTGCATCGCTTTAACTGACAATTGCGTGGTCATGCGACGTTGTACCCAAATTAAATTTGCGTCCTTTTTTTCCCACAAATAGAGCTTTCTTTTGGTGGTATTTGAACACCGCTGCGTCATTTCTGATCACCGATATAAATAAAGAAAGAGCAACAATTTTGCAAAAAAAAAAACAACAATATTTCTTACTTTTTGCTAAAATTCAAATCCAAAAAAAAATATAAAAAAACATTTTTTTTTTCATCGGTTTTGGCCGATTTATATTCTTCCTCATATTTTTGGTAAAAAAAAAAAAGAAAAAAATCGCAATCGACGTTTATTGATTGATTTGTGCAAAAGTTGCCGCGTTTATGGATGATGAGAATTCATTTCTGGGGTTTTTCTTTTCTTTTTTTTTTTACTAGTAATAGCGGTACTGCGATATTGCAGCGGACATGTTGGACATTTTTGACACTTTTTTGGGACCAATGACATTTATTCAGCGATCAGAAATTTAAATGTCCACTGATTACTGTATAAAGGTCATTGGCAGTGAAGGGGTTAACCTGCAGGAGGATCTAGGGGTTAACTGTGTTCCCTAGGCGTGTTCTAACTGTGGGGGGGGCTGGGCTACCATGGGCATAAGAGATCTAACTGATCCCAGTGACAGGGATCAGTAGATCTCTTATGTCCCCATTGACAGAGCGGGGAACCGCCGCTTTTACATCGGCGGTTGCCCGTTCTTTCACTCTGGCCGCTCATCGCGGCTCGCCGACGGACATCGGGCCCGCCCGAGCCGCGGGCAGGTCGGGCATGAGAGTGCGCCGCGCGCTCGCCCCCTAGCTGTGCCTGCGCGAATCGCCGCCTATTTACGCCGATTTGCGGTAAGAGTCCACACTGCCGCCGTAAATATACAGCGCGCAGTGTGGAACCGGTTAAAATGTAATTTCAGGACTGAATCTTAGCTAAAACCCCCCAAACCTTATATATTTTTTGAAAGCAGAGACCTGGAGAATAAAACTTCCATTTTTTTAAGTCACACCATATTTGAGCAACAGTTTATCAGGTGTAAATTAGGTTGGTAAACTATAAAAGATGAGGCAAAGCCAAGTAAATTGATACCAAACATGTCAAGCTTTTCATTTGCACGCACCCGCCAGATTTTTTTCATTAGAAAGCCGACAGTCATTCTCTGATTGGTAGAAGTGAAGAGTAACATCACCACCCTGCCTCTCCAACTCGTCCAATCAGAGAACACTTTGCATCTATTCACAAAAATGCAAAGCATTCTCTGAATGGCACCTGTACAGAGCGGCCGACCTCCTGTGTTCAGAATGCATCAGGTCAGCTGCTCAGCACAGAACCCGGGAGCAAGTGGAGATTGGTGGAGTAGCGGTACCTACTTCAGTGATTTCCAGATTCCAGGGGCATCGGCCAGGTATGACATATGCATAGTTACATCGGTCTAAGCTGGGCCAAAGTAACTATGTATAAAATATCCATACCTGAAATTCATCTTTAAGAATTCCATTGCAGTGCGTTGCATACAAGTGATATTTAAAGCAGATTTTTATTTATTTATTTTTTTTAATAACATGTTTTACTTACCTACTCTGTCAACCCCAATCCTTCTCTTCTTGGGTCAACTTCTGGCACTCCTGGTCCCTCCCTCCTGTCGAGCGCAGCTTGCTATGGGGCACCCGAACAGGCTTGCTCCTGAGCCACTGCTCTGTGTGTCCATTCACACATGGAGCACGGCTCAGCCCCACCCCACCCTCTCCTCATTGGCTCACTGGCTGCAACTGACTGTAGCTGGAGCCAATGGCTCCCACTGCTGTCTCAGTCATTGAGGAGGGAGAGACCTGGGAGCTGCTCTCGTGCACATCTCTGGATCGAGATGTGGCTCAGGTATATATTGGGGGGGGATGGGCTGCTAGACAAAGGTTTTTTTACCTTCATGCATAGAATGCATGAAGGTAAAATATCTTGAGCCTTTATAACCACTCGAGGAAGGCCTATTTGATTGGGCTACCAACACTACAATGGATTACAAAAATTACATGGCCCTTCTTTGAGAATGCAGGGCACCATAATGCACAGAATATGTGTTGTGTTGCCCTGCAGTACTTTGTGCATTGAACTCTACTGAACAATGCCTTGGGGTGCCATTCAGTGAGTGAAACCACAATGCACCACAGAGCTCATGTTTTATTATGCATTGGCACAACCCACAAGTGTGAATTGCCCCTAATGACCACAAAGTCAGCTTAAGGTGACCACACACACACACACACTTCATTACACAGTTACAAAGTTGGTAAGGATGAGTAAAGACACCGGTCTATCCAGTTCAACCTGAGTGCGTGTACATGTGTTTACCTTACCATTACATTGATCATCAGCTGGTCAATTTTTTGATTATATCCACAAAAAGTGAACCCTGTTTAAGTACTTTTTGATTAGTTAGTACGATCGTGTAGTGCAGTCAGTATGCAAGTTACATTATCCAACATACGATTTGAGACGATCGTACATACGATCGTCGTCCCGTGCGTACGAGGCATTAGAAAGAAATGCGCTAGATTCCCCCATCAAGACAGACAGTGTTGATGTGGGAATGCCTCCTACTGAGCCATTGTATTCCCCTGGTTGGGGTAAGGGAAAGCCATCCCTGCTGGGAGAAGCCAGTGATTATTACTAGTGGCTCTATCAGCTGCTTGCAATAATTGCATGTAAAATCCAGCAAGCTGGTTGTACCCAAGTTGATTACATTCAGCCTGCCCATACATGGTTAGAATCTTGCCTTATTCCTGCTGAACTGGCTGAGTTTTGAGCTGGCTATGGCTGGCTTTAATTTTTTTTTTGCTCGATGAATATTTTTTTTCAGCTTTAAGGCCTCATACACACGGGCGTTTTTTGACGCCGGCATCTACTGACGTTTTTTTCTGCTCCCCATTTTAGTCAATGGCCACATAAAAAACGTCGGCGTTTTTGAGCTGTAGATGGCGTCGGCGTATCAGAGAACCCACGACCAGCGCGTTCCTTGGCTGCATCGACGTCAAAAAGCGCCGCAAAACGCCACGAGACGCCAACAGACGCCAACAAACGCCACCTAATATTGTACCGGCGTTTTTTGACGCCGACGTTTTTAGGTTGAAAAATAGCAGAGGAATGATTTTTTTTAAAAAACGTCTATTGACGCCGACGCTCACTAGGGCTCAAAAACGCCAATGCATAACGCCGAAAAACGTCGACTTTTTTTCCTTGACGTCGGGCCCGACGTTTTGTTTATTATTTTATATACGCCCATGTGTATGAGGCCTAATGCTTGATAATAACATCCAAACACCACGCTATCCACTATACTCAAGTCAGATAGGGCACGCTTGCAGATGAATTCCATACAAGTTTGAAAAGATTCAACTGGGTCGTTAAGAAGTCAATTTATCTATACAGATCTCTACACCAGGTCTAAAGTAAAGACAACTAAAGATGGAAGAGGATTCTAGTCCCTGCAAATAAAGGGCATTTGGGATCTACATACCCCCACCATCAAGCAAGATTCCACCGGTCAACCTAGTACCCTCAAGCTTATTAAAATTGCAAGTCCAGACAGGTCCTGAAATCCAGCGTCTTCTCCAAATAATAATATAGATAATCTGTCATTGTGATGTAATTCAAAGCAGGACATTGCCCCAGGTTAACAGAGTGTAACAAGCAACAAATAAACCCATGACTGCTGATAAAAGCAATCACACACTTACATAGTACTGTATATATAGAACATAGTCCATGTTTAGAACTATTATATTGATTATAGACATGGCTCCATGTCTGATTTCCTCCTGTATGGTTAAATGAAAGACACAAAGCGACAATGAAAGAGAAAACATAAATGCCAGGAAAACAGCCCCTCCCTTCCACACCCCGCTGTCAAATCCTCTGGCAATAGCAACAATCACAAAGCCAGACAAAAAGGAGAAAAAAGTTTGCAGCAATCAGGCCTGTGTTTTCCATAT
Organism: Glandirana rugosa; assembly: GCA_018402905.1. Taxonomy (NCBI): domain Eukaryota; kingdom Metazoa; phylum Chordata; class Amphibia; order Anura; family Ranidae; genus Glandirana; species Glandirana rugosa. The sequence continues at coordinate 207,407 of BLSH010511776.1, read as the reverse complement.
CTCTCTGTATTTCATATTGTAAAATACTGTACATGCAACATGTGATTACAACACATATCTGGAATGTAAATTCAATCTTCAACAAGTCAGGTATATCCAGTGGCGCCCTTGGGTTGGGGTGCATTCCTGCTAAATGCTAGTTGTTTGTCTGTTATGATTACCCACTCTATTAAATTGATCAAATCGCCGGGTTGATCAAGGCATAGTTATGCTTCCTTGCATCTCCCAAGCTTGAATGTTCATACATAGAACATATAAGTGGATTCCATAACTGTATAAGGCAACTATGTGAAATACATTACAGCATTGTATTTGTATGTCCCTTTAAATCATATCAAAACCCAAAAACAAAAATGTAATATATTCTGAGTTTATCATTTCATAGATAAAGTGGCTGCATTTGTTTTTATTTTTTTCAGGCTTCCTCCCTTAATTTTCACCTGCAGATTACACACATCTGATCCCTGGGTGGCCACACTTATACTTCTCGATGGTATCTATGGAAGGAGCCTCGGTTAGTACCCAGGCTGGACTTCAGACATACCTGCCTTTGTTCATCTCCATTACAACCAGTGGGGGGCCGTAATGCAGGGCGCAAGGGGCGCCACCCCCCTAATCCATGCATCCAGCCCCCTAATCTACATGCGGGGCACCGGACGCATGGATTCCAATGGGGGTTTTTTTTTTTAGTAGCACGTTATCAGAGCTAAAGGCTCTAATGGGCTTCAAAAAAGGGTTGGCTCGGGGCGCATCTCTGCGCCCCAAGCCCACCCATCTATGTGACAATAGAGAATTAATATTCACTATGGTCTTCCTGATTCTCCTCCTGGCCAATCGGGAAGTGGGTCCTGAGATCCATCACCTGATTGGCCGAGAAGAGAACTGAGGAGAAGGAGGGAGGAGACGCAGAGGAAACTGCCATGAAGCACCAGGAGGAGGAGACGCAGCATGGAGGAAGCGATGCCCGCAACCTAAATTGGGTAAGTGCAGGGCTGGTGACCGTCCGGCGTCGTGTGGATTGTTGGCCCCCTCCCCAGCCGAAAATATATCACCAGCCACCACTGATTACAACAGTGTTTTTGCTGTCAGGTCACAAATAGTTAAAAGAACACTTCATTTCTGGACTGGAAAGCTGCAATATATTACATTTTTGTTCTTGGGTTTTATTATACTTTAAGAAAAAATAGGTTTACTCTCTATGTATTTAACTAACAGTAATTTTAGAATTCGCTCTCAGATTTTTCCACATTTTGTCTTCATAGAAACTGGTGTTTCAGTAGTTTAGAATTTATATAATTTAATTTAGACTAGCAATTATATCAATTACTTTACACTAAGGCTGGGTTCACACCTATTCGAATTGGATTCTGCTTACACCTCATCCAATTCGCATGACATTTGAAAACACATTGTTTTCAATGTGCCAGGTTCACATAGGTGCGGTGCATTCGCAGTCCGTATTGCACAGAAAACGTGTGTTTTTTCTGTGCAGCAATGCGGTACGATTTCCCAGGCCATTCTGTTCAATGGGAGCACATCTGACCCGCAGATGTGTTCTGCATTGAACGGCAATTTTACAGGGATCTTTCCCCTCCTCACTGCACCTCCCTGCCCCTCCCCGAGCAGCTGATGAAGAGCGGCTCTGCCCTTCTCAGCAGCAAACCGGCTGGAATTCGCACTGCAATGGTGTGAATCCAACCTAATCGATTATTTTGTATAGGTCCGTGACATAAAATCCCATTTTAAAGTATAAAAGCAAAACTTTGTTTTTATTTTGGATATGTAGATGGATTACAACATTTCTCAGTTTTTATTGCTGTCTGTGCCCCTGTTAACTACTTGCTGACACAGCCTTTTTGGATATTTGTTGCTTACAAGTTAAAATCAGTACCCCAAACATTATCTATTTTTTTTTTTTTAGCGGAGACCCTAGCAAATAAAATGGCGGTCGTTACAATATTTTATGTCACACTGTATTTGCGCATCGGTCTTTCAAACGTAATTTTTTTGGAAAAAAAAAACACTTTAATGAATTAAAACAAAACACAATAGTTACCCCAATTTATTTTCATAATGTGAAAGATGATATTACACTGAGTAAATAGATACCTACCATGTCACATTTTAAACTTGCGTACGCTCGTGGAATGGCGACAAACTACGGTACTTAAAAATCTCCATAAGCAACGCTTTAAAACATTTTACAGATTACTAGTGTTGAGCGAACCCGGACTGTAACGTTCGGGTCCGTAACAAACTTTGGGGTGTCCGGGAACACGGACATTTCAAAAAACGTTTGGGTTCAGGTTCTGGTAGTTGATCACGCATGTTGAGTAGCTGCAGGGCAGCCAATCAACAAGCATTTCACTGGTTTGCCCTTAGAAGCCATCACAGCCATGCCTACTAATGGCATGGCTGTGATTGGCCAGTGCACCATGTGACCCAGCCTCTTTATAAGCTGGAGTCACTTGATGCTGCAGTCACATGCTCTCTGAGACTCTGACTAGTATAGGGAGAGGAAGCTGCCAGCATTTTTGTGAGGGACAGATTGCAGACATTTTAACATCTGATCCTGCATCCTGAGATTACTACTACTGTGGCTCTGAGGGACAGATTGCAGAAATTTGAGATTTCACATACTGCTGCTTTGAGTGACAGATTGCAGATCAAACCCTGCATAACGCAACGATTGCTACGTCTGATGGTGTAGGAACTGGGACACATATGAGGTCTGATGGTGTAGGAACTGGGACACATATGAGGTCTGATGGTGCAGGAACTGGGACACATATGAGGTCTGATAGTGCAGGAATTGTGACACATATGAGGTCTGATGCTGCAGGAATTGGGAAACACATGGGGTCTGATGGTGCCGGAACTGGGTCACATATGAGATCTGATGGCGCAGGAATTGGGTCACATATGAGATCTGATGGAGCAGGAATTGTGACACATATGAGGTCTGATGGTGCAGGAACTGGGTCACATATGAGGTCTGATGGTGCAGAAACTGGGTCACATATGAAGGTCTGATGGTGTAGGAACTAGGACAAATATGAGGTCTGATGGTGCAGGAATTGTGACACATATGAGATCTGATGGCGCAGGAATTGTGACACATATGAGGTCTGATGGTGCAGGAACTGGGACACATATGAGGTCTGATGGTGCAGGAACTGGGACACATATGAGGTCTGATGGTGCAGGAATTGTGACACATATGAGGTCTGATGGTGCAGGAACTGGGTCACATATGAGGTCTGATGGTGCAGGAACTGGGACACACAGCAGTGTATTTAGTTTTTGTGCTGCCCTAGGCCTGACTAAACTCGTGCACCCCTCTAATTTAAATATGAGGCACCCCTTCCTGTTTCCTGACTCGCCTTGAAATTTTCCAGTGGGGACACTAGTTTTAAGGGTTTTGGGGGGGGGGGGGCAATGGA
>BLSH010511776.1:188064-198086 GCA_018402905.1 Glandirana rugosa | reverse complement strand
TTTTTTTTTTTTTTTTTTTTTTTGCAAAATTGTTGCTCTTTTTTTTGTTTATAGCGGAGATCAGAAATGATGCAGAGGTGACCAAAAGAAAGCTCTATTTGTGGGGAAAAAAAGAGGACGAAAATTTTGTTTGGGTACAACGTCACACGACCACGCAATTGTCAGTTAAAGCGACGCAGTGCCGAATCGCAAAAAATGCTCTGGTCCTAAAGGGGGAAATCCTTCTGGGGCTGAAGTGGTTAAAAAAAAAAAACCTTTAGGCTGGGTTCACACCTATGCGAATTGGATGCGGCTTAAACCGCATCCAATTCGCAGGACACTTGAAAACACATTGTTTTCAATGTGTCCGGTTCACATATGTGCGGTGCATTCGCACTCCGCATTGCACAAAAACCGCACACGATTTTTGTGCAATGCGGTGCGAATTCCCAGCCTGTTGAGTTCAATGGGAGCGCATCTAACACGGAGATGTGCTCCGCATTGAACAGCGATTTTGCAGGGATTTTAACCCTCCTCGCTGCACCCCCCCCTCCCTCCCTCCCCGAGCAGCTGATGCGCTGCGAGAACGGACATGAGCCGCCGAATGGTGGCTCCGCCCCTTCTCAGCAGCAGACAGGCTGGAATTTGCACCGCAATGGTGTGAAACCAGCCTTAGTATCGCTTTAATGTCCATGTAGATGCATGATCCACGAGCATTGGTTGAATATGAAATTTATCAAGACACTATAACATGGTAACTGAGCTAATGAGATCCCCATCAATTCTGGAACCAGAAAGCACCAATATGTATTTAGAAATGTGCTTGAAAAATCATTCATCTATTTCACCCTGACATGAGGCTGACTTATAGGCAGAAGGCAAGATCTGTCATGGTATGCTGTCTACAGCATTAGGCTATGTTCCCCGCATTCAATTCACAATAGCAGGAGATTTTGACCAGCTCTCTATGAAGCCGGTTCACATATTTCCATTACGGCTCCGGTGCGAATTGGCACAGGATCTTGTGGTCCGTTTCAGGTCCGAATTCAGCCAACAATTCGGGCTGAAATCGGACCTGAAACGGTGAACCAAGACGCACCGGACCCCTGCTGTGAGCCGCATTGGTATTGGGTGTGACAGTGAACCCAGCCTTAAGCTTAGGTTCAAACATTTTACCCCCACTATAGGAGTCACACACAAAGGAGTTATTTTCAGTTTCCTCTATAATAATAATATGAAAAACAATGAAAATCAAGAACCTGAAGTCAAAGAAAAAGGCAGAATGTCATGATCCCATAATAAAACCCATAGCCACTTCAATCGCCCTTCTCTGATAAGTAAAAGCGACCGCATTGACCTGGAAGCCAGAAGCTGCAAATCAGGAGCCAACAGCACTTTGAAGGGTAAGTTCACCTTTACCAAAAAACTGCCTATGCCAGTGGTTCTCAACTCCGGTCCTCGGGACCCACTAACAGGCCAGGTTTGCAGGATAACTGAAATACATCCCAGGTGACATCATCTGTGGCTCAGTGATTACAGTATTCTGCTCTGCATTTCCCCAAGGTAATACTTAAAATCTGGCCTGTTGGTGGGTCCCGAGGACTGGAGTTGAGAACCACTGGCCTATGCAGATTAGGGACACTGATAGATAAAACACAAACAGCAGCTCTGACTGAGGTTGAATAATACCCTTGCTATGGGTGTATGCCATACATACCTCCTGAAGCCTGACTGGAATGCTCCCAAGATGTTGCTAAGTGAGGCCTAGTTGTTACTGCTCACCTCCGCCTATTGATCTATAATTTTTTTTTATGGTCCTATCTCCTATTATTATTATTATAATAATAGAGGATTTATATGGCGCCAACAGTTTGTGCAGCGCTTTACAACATGAGGGCAGACAGTACAGTTACAATACATTTCAATACTGGAGAAATTCACTCTCTCTAAATGCCCTGATCATCAATGTCACCAGTAGGGATGAGCTTGGGCGTGTTCGGATCCTAGTAGAAACCCACATGAGTGAGCCCACCAGGAAGCTTACTGTACTGGGCCGATCATCTGCGCCTGGGGCATTCCCCACCTTGTAGCCACAGATATACTGATGGGCTCACTTAGTTGGGTTCAGACTAGGATCCGAAAATGGCCAAGCTCATCCCCAATCACCAAAAATGGGAATGATGGTAATTCTGAGTTGCCACCAGTGCAGAAATAGAGGGGATATCTTCCAAAGGGGACACTTGTTTCCGTAAGAGCCGGTTCACACTGGAGCGGCGCGACTCAAGGCAAACCTCAGCGTGGCTTGCAAGGAGACTTCTTTACATAGAAGTCAATGCAAGTCGCGCTGAGGTCACCCAGAAAATAGTGCAGGAAACTTTTTCTAAGTCGGGCCGACCTGAGTTGCTCCTATTAGAACAGTTCCATTGCACTGCATGGAGACGACTTGTCAGGCGACTCATACAAGTCGCCTCGGTTCTCTAACAGCTCTCTAAGAGGGGATTTTCCTCACATTGGAAAGATATCCTCTCACTTCCTGTTGTGTCTACTGAACAGGAAGCACAGGAAATCTCCCTAATGAGACACAAAAACAAAATATGACAGCAGATTTAACCCTTCCATATGCTATCCAAAATGAAAAAAAAAAAGTTTTGACTTTAGATATACTTTAAGTCGTAACTCATGATATACATACTTACATGTCAGCAAAAAAAATTTTTGGCACAGGATTGTTTTAATTTGAAGGATGAGGTTACAATGCCTGATGATGACGAATGCCTTTTATACAACACAAACAAGTTCAACATATTGGCTTAATAATTTAATATCTCCTGCTGTGCACACATATGCCACGTGATGATCTCAGAGTCAGAAAAGCAATTCTTCACTAGTCTGGTGTCACACATCACAGCCTTTGCAGGGATGGCATGGCTTGCATGACAATTTTCTACATTGTTTATGTGCCACACTAATCCTGGCAGCTGGAGAATGTGTGCGATTGGGACATTACATCTGTGCGTGTGCTACTTTAGCAATGCATAACTGCATGCAGCCACCTTCACCCATTCATATCAATGACTGGCCATAAACAGCCCCAGGAAATTCCAGGCACCAGAAATATACAGCGTCCTTACCCTGCATGGGCAAATGTGCCCAAATGCATGAAGCCTAAAGCTATACTTGGGCCGAATTCTGAAATAATTTTCTTATGAAAATCGTAACTAAGAATTTTCTTTCGAATTTCGCACCATTAGTGGGCTAACAGCCGATTTTCGTGCACCCATCAAATTTGAGTGATCGGCATGTTGTAAATTTTGATAAAAACCATTGACTTTCTAATCAATGATGGGAGAATTGTGCGAAAAATATAATTGAAAAAGAAATGTGCATGAGCTGTGACCCGGAAAGAAAAGAAGATTCCCAGTCACAAAAATTATTTTCTGTAAAACATGAGATAAAATTGAAGACTTGGTTGGTCGAATTTTGAAATCAATGGTGGCACCATTGGATCACAAAACACACAAAATTTCTGAATTAGTTTGGAATTCAACCCATGTGTGGCCTGCTTTAGACCTGGCAAAGCAGTCAGCTCTCTGTGACTATGGACATCCATACATGATGGGATTTGTTATTCCATATCACCAGGCAGGCCATTACTGAAAGCAAATGTTTACAAGGCACTGAATAAACCTATTAATCATCCTGATCACATCAACCTGATAAAGATTTACTGCAATAGACAACCTGGACCTGATTACCTAGAAAGCAGGAGTCTCTCCTGTTCCCTTTAATCAATCCTCAATGAAGAAGTGCAGAATCTTATGGGAAATAAATATACTGTAAACGTATACCAGACCCTGCCAATAAACATTACAACATCCCCAACAACTGCAACATTGTAACATAACACACAGCAGAACTGGGATCTCATTACATAAGCAGCACTAAGGCTGCATTCACACCTGGGCATTGCGTTTTCAGGCAGAAATACACACGTTTTTTACCGTGATTTTGCAGCGATTTTTGCCGCGATTTTGTACAGGTAAAAAAGTCACCAATGTAAAAAAATAGAAAAACACCCAAATCAAGCTACAAAAATACTTCCAGAACTTGTTTGAACTTCAGGCATTTTCAGGCTTTTGGCTTCAAGCGTTTTTGAGTGGAGATGTGAACCATCTCCATAGAGAATCATTGATTTTTTCCCCTCCAGCGTTTTGTAGCTTCAGGATTCAATCTACAAAATGCTCAGGTGTGAATGGGGCCTAAGGACCAGGGGAGTTTCCAGGGACTGCACATCAAAGCCTGAGGCATGTCCATGGAAATCCTGAACACCTGGAGATGACATACAGAAGGATTGTTAAAAAGGTGCCAAGCCTCAGGCTCTGTGCTCAGTGTCACCCACCAATACTGCATTCATTGTATGCCCCCAGATGATCAGTTCCCTATAAGGTCACCTACCTGTGCAAGGTGTCCCCGCTACAGACTGAGCTCCACACTACAGCAGTTTTAGTCCCTGTCCAGTTAGTCCATTTCCTTCAGTATATAACAATCCCCAAGGTGAACAGTTCACTGTACTTTGTCCCCTATACAGAAAGTAACATTCTCTAACCCTAGCCCCTGCTTTGCTGCAGGTAATAGGTTATTTCTGATGTATAGTAATCCCCAGGTGATCAGTCCCTATAGTGTGACTTACCTGTGCAGTGTTCCTTCTATACCATCAGTCCCCTATAGAGTCATCTAAATGTCTAATGTGTCCCCTATATAGACTGAGCCCCAGACTGCAGCACTTGTAGTCACTGCTATGTCCAGTTTGTATATTTCCTCTAATATATAACAGATCACAGCTGTTCAGTCCCATATAGTGTCATCAGTGTGTCCCCTGTTCAGAGTGCAGTACTTGTAGTCCCCCTGCTATGTGCAGGTAATAGGTTCTCTCTAATGTACAGTAATTCCCAGGTGATCAGTCACCTATAGTGCCATCTACCTGTACAGGGTTTCTTCTATGCCCCAAGGTGATCAGTCCCCTACAGTGTCAGCTACCTCTGAAGTGTTCCTTCTATTTCCCCAGGTGATCAGTCTCCTATAGTGTCACCTACCTGTGCAGTGTTCATTCTATGCCCCCCAGGTGATCATTCCCCTATAGTGTCACCTACCGGTGCAGGGTTCTTTCTATGCCCCCTGGTGCTCAGTCCCCTATAGTGTCACCTACCTGTGCAGGGTTCTTTCTATGCCCCTAGGTGATCAGTCCCCTACAGTGTCACCTACTTGTACAATTTGTTCCCTGTATACACAAGAATTCCAGGATTGCAGCACTTGTAGTCCCTGCTATGTCCAGTTTATATATTTCCTCCAATATATAACAATCCCCAGATGTTCAGCCCCCTATAGTGTCACCAGTGTGTCCCCTGTACAGGGTGCAGTAACTGTAGTCCCCCTATGTCCAGGTAACAGGTTCTCTCTAGTGTACAGTAATTCCTAGGTGATCAGTCCCATATAGTGTCACCTACCTGGGTAGGGTCCCTTCTATGCCTCCAGGTGATAGGTCACCTACCTGTACCATATTCCTTCTATGCCCCCAGGTGCTCAGTCCCCTATGGTGTCACCTGCCTGTGCAGTGTTCCTTCTATGCCCCCAGGTGACCAGTCCCCTACAGTGTCACCTACCTGTACAATGTTCCTTCTATGACCCCAGGTGACCAGTCCCCTACAGTGTCACCAACCTGTGCAGTGTTCCTTCTATGCCCCCATGTAATCAGTCCCCTACAGTGTCACCTACCTGCACAGTGTTCCTTCTATGCCCCCAGATTCTCAGTCCCCTACAGTGTCACCTACCTGTACAATGTTACTTCTATGACCCCAGGTGACCAGCCCCCTAGAGTGTCACCTACCTGTGCAGTGTTCCTTCTATGCCCCCATGTAATCAGTCCCCTACAGTGTCACCTACCTGTACAGTGTTCCTTCTATGCCCCCAGATCAGGATCAGTCCTCAGTGTGTCCCCTGTCCAGGATTCAGAAGTGTTAGCCCCCCCTGCTCTGTCCAAGTAATAAGTTCCCTCCAGTAAGTAGTAATTCCCAGGTGATCAGTCCCTTATGGTGCACCTACCTGTGCAGGGTGTCCCCTCTGCAGACAGAGCTCCACACTGTGTAGTCCTTGCAATGTCCCGGTAATAATTCCCGTCCAGGCAATATGTATAATCCCCTCCACTCTGAGCTCAGCTCCCCCCCGGTGCCAGGCGGTATCCCCTGCACATGTCCCGGGTCCCAGCGGCTCCTCTCCGGCCGGTGACTCGGTGACAAGGTCGGCCGGTGTTATGACTGGGAGTGGGAGATCTCCGGAGAGCAGTCCTGTCCCCTCCCCGTCTGTCCCTCCCAAACTGTCTAGGCTGCTGCGCCCCACCCCGGGGGCCGGGAGGAGGACACGGGGACCACGTGGGCTCAGTAGATGACGGGGGTGTCATGGAACACAGGGGGGTCCACCAATGATCACTTATTGGGTGACTAGATGTATGCGATGGTGACTAGGGAATGAGCAACTCAATACACACTGAGCTTGTATCATTATACTGTACAATAGATCAATATACTGTGCAATGGATCAATATACTGTACAATGGATCAATATACTGTACAATGTATCATTATACTGTGCAATGTATCAATATACTGTGCAATGTATCATTGTACTGTGCAATGTATCATTGTACTGTACAATGGATCAATATACTGTACAATGTATCATTATACTGTACAATGGATCAATATACTGTGCAATGTATCATTATACTGTACAATGGATCAATATACTGTGCAATGTATCATTATACTGTGCAATGTATCAATATACTGTGCAATGTATCATTATACTGTGCAATGTATCAATATACTGTGCAATGTATCATTGTACTGTGCAATGTATCAATATACTGTGCAATGTATCAATATACTGTACAATGTATCATTATACTGTGCAATGTATCAATATACTGTGCAATGTATCACTATACTGTGCAATGTATCATTGTACTGTGCAATGTATCAATATACTGTGCAACGTATCATTATACTGTGCAATGTATCAATATACTGTACAATGTATCAATATACTGTGCAATGTATCATTATACTGTACAATGTATCATTATACTGTACAATGTATCAATATACTGTACAATGTATCACTATACTGTACAATGTATCATTATACTGTACAATGTACCGATTAGAAACATCTATAACTACAGTATATTATACAATCAACCAGACGTATATGACTATGCTTTAGAATATATCTACTGTAAACATGTCTTGTATAACCATATTACTGTACTGTATACAATGTACCCACTATAATAAAAAAAAAACATATATTGCATAACTGTATACTATGCAATATATCAAGTGTAAAAAAAATGTAACTATAATCTACAATGTACCAACTAGTAAAAACAAACTTCAATAAAAATAAAACATATAACAATCCATATAAAATGGTCATGTTCATTTCAATGATTTTGAGAAAATAATTTAGATTTTCTTTATAACAACTTACTTTTCTAATAAAAATTCAGTCCTGATTCATCCCTGAAACGTAGAAGAGGGACGCACGGGCCCCCTGCTGCGAGCCGCACCTGGCATCGGTGTGAACCCACCCTTAGGCCTCATACACACGGGCGTTTTATAATAAATAAGCAAAACGCCAGGTCCGACGGTTTTTAAAAAATCGGCGTTTTTTGCATCGGCGTTAGTGAGCGTCGGCGTCAATAGGCGTTTTTTTTTAAAAAATCAGTCCTCTGCTATTTTTCAACTTAAAAACGCCGCCGTCAAAAAATGCTTGTTAACGCCGGTACGACGTTAGCGGGAGTTAGCAAGCGTTAGTGAGCGTTTTGCCAATTGGCGTCAAAAAACGCCAAAACGCTACAGCTACAGAACGCAATGGTCCCGCGTTCTAAAAACAGCTCACTAACGCCGACGCCCTCTACTGCTCACTAACGCCGGCGTTTTTAGAAGGCCATTGAACAACATGGAGAGCTGCAAAAAACGCCTACAAACGCCGGCGTGCAAAACGCCCGTGTGTATGAGGCCTAAAAGTAGGGTTGCCACCTCATCCCTTTAATCCAGGACACATATGAATTACACCGGTTCTGAGGCTAATTTAATGCAGATGAGGCACCAAGTGAGTTTAATTACCACCTTAATCAGCCGCAGAACCTGTGTAATTAATATGTGTCCTGGATTAAAGGGATGATGTGGCAGCCCTACCTTAAAGTGTTCCACACTACACCATGATGTGATCGGCACTCACCACAATTATTTGGCCTCCAAGCTATACCCAGGTCAGATAACACAATGGGGGAGATTTACTAAAACTGGAGCACTCAGAATCTGGCGCAGCTGTGCATAGTAGCCAATCAGCTTCTAACTTCAGCTTGTTGAATTAAGCATTGACAATGAGCCCTCGTTCACACTGAATGTGGATTTGAAATGCATTTCAGTGCAAGTTCGGGGGCGATTTGAAAGACATCTGCGCGGTTTCATGCAAAGATGTCTATTGATATTGCCCCCAAAAGTGGTGCAGGAATTACTTTTGGAAATCGGTGTGGTGCTGCAAATTTGGCATCGCACCAATTAGGACAGTGCTGTTGCCAGCAATAGGCTGCGATTTGGCATGCGATTTGATATGTAAAATTGCGCCGATGTGAACGGGGGCTAAAACATGGAAGCCGATTGGTTATTATGGACAGCTGCACCACATCCTGTGTGCACCAGTTTTAGGTTTGTTCGTTGTTGGGTCCTTTCACACGGGCGATCCGCCCGGCAGACTCCGTTTTGCTCAGCGGAGGGTTGTTTTTTTTTTTTCTTCAGTAGGTGATCTCCCTGGGGGGAGATGTTTGTGGACCTGTGAGGGGATCCATCCGAGGCCCTATGCTGCACACATATGGAGGATTTATTTGACTCTATCTACGTCTATATCGTTTTACACATATATGTGGAAATGCTCTTCAACTTTTTATTATTTGCAAAGCAGCATTGTGAGATCGGATGTTTTGGTCGGCTTTTCTTTTTCTTTTTTTCCCCTTCCCCTTCTCCCCCCCCCCCCCCCCACATTTTTTCCCTCATATGTGTTTTTTATCTCCAGATATGTTTGAGTGCTTCTGCTAAGAAAGCGAGTTTTTCTATCTTGCTAAACACGTCGAGAATTTCAGCACTATTCCTCATATTTGCCAATGGATTTTGGCATGGACAAATCTGGCTCATGCAAGGTTTTCCAAATTTGTTTATAGTAATGTGACTTATGTATTTTACTGTTGATATATCACATTATACTCATGTTTTGATATGTGCGAAATATTTCTGTACACAATAAATATGTTTTTATGAAAATACATTTTTTGTGATGTGACTCACACACACTTGGCCCTAGTATATATGTAAAGCGCTGTGTAAATTGTCAGCGCTATATAAGTACCTGAAATAAATAAATAAATGAGTCCCTTGGACTATAGGTAGTTATGGTGTATATACTATATCGGGACTGAGACACATCCTTCTTCCCTTACCCATCTCACATTAGCACATTTTTTCTTGTGTATTGTGAAATTCTTCTGTTTTATATGAGCTTCAAATGCTACTTCTGGATCAATGATCATTTGATGGTGGGAACATGTATTTGAGACATGTAGTATCCAAGGATAGGACATATCTGGCAATAGCTGACCTGCAACCAGTGGCGGCTGGTGAAGTTTTTGGATGGGGGGGAGCCAGGCCCCGCCCTTCCTTTTTGACCCCTCCTATTTCTAATAAGCCCCACCCCTTATAGAATCCACAGGACACAGTATACAGCTCAGTATCACAGGACACAGTATACAGCTCACCATCACAGGGCAGGACACTACAACTCAACATATGACACAGGACACTACGACTCGACGTATGACACAGGACACTACCACTCGACATATGGCACGGGACACTACCACTCGACATATGACACAGGACACTATGACTCGACATATGACACAGGACACCTAAGATATTCCCCACCCCGAA
>BLSH010511776.1:160909-177772 GCA_018402905.1 Glandirana rugosa | reverse complement strand
AGGTCACATCTTGGTGTAGTGTGGTACACTTTGAGAAAAGTCGATTGTTATAAGGAATATCTGGATCTTTGTGACTAAAGTCACCAGTCGGTGGAATATACTGTACATGGATTTGGACTGTCATTGTTTTGTTTTTGTTTCACCAATCTGTGGCATATACATGGACATTTATTTTGGGTAGTTTTTTTTTTTTCATTTTAAAAGTCTCAGAAGAAGTTTAGATGTGTTAAACCCCCCTAGGGGACCACTGGTCCCCCATAAGATTAATGCTTTGTTTTTCAGTTTCCTATTTAGGGGAACTCAAAACATTCCCCCAAAAAACTTAGAAAAATAAAACTCTGATGCATATAATGTTAGGCGAGAAATGGCCATGAAACTTTTTACTACTGGTTGACCATTATATAATGTGAGTAGCAAAACAACTTACAATTAATTGTAACTGTAACCTGAATCAAATTGTTGAGTCATCAAAGCTCATATAAACATCCATATAAATAACAGTTAGAGTTTAATTAATCACAGCCCTACAAATATGGGTAGGTGCTGTTTGTACCGGTCTAATAAAAGCAGATCTCCAATAAAAAGGGAAAAAACAGGCTTCTGACCTGTCATGAGATGTTCTGGGCTCTTCTTTCTCCTCTCTGGCAGCAGTGTGCGGTTGTGAATACTAGAATATTGCTGACATTATGACATCAGCAGCACTTTGTGCAGTGCTCTACTGTGACTCCAGGCTCCTGTAACAAGCCTAGGGGGTCCATGACAGTCTCGGCTCACAGGAAGTGGAGTAGCACTGGAAATAGGCGTGGTTCGTTTAAGGAAACAGAGCTGGAATAGAGGTGAATATTGCAGCAAAATCTGTATTTATATTTCTTAAACATGTTAGGCTATTGTTTTTTAAACACTTGCCTACCAGGTCATTTTTGCTAGAAAATTACTTAGAACCCCCAAACAATATATATATTTTTTTTAGCAGAAACCTTAGAGGAAAAAATGCCAACCACTGCAATATTTTATGTCACATGGTATTTGCACGGTGGTTTTTCAAACGCAATTTTTTTGGAAAAAATACTCTTGGATGAATTATTTAAAAAAAACGCAATATATAACCCATTTTTTTGTAAAATATGACAGATGATGTTACGCCAAGTAAATAGATACCCAGCATGTCATACTTTAAAATTGTGCACACTTGTGGAATAGCGGCAAACTACAGTACTTAAAAATCTCCATAGGCGACGGTTTACATTTTTTTACAGATTACCAGTTTAGTGTTACAGAGGAGGTCTAGTGCTAGAATTATTGCTCTCACTGTGACGTTCACCGCGATACCTCACAAGTGTGGTTTGAACACCGTTTACATATGTGGGCATGACCTACTTATGCATTCACCACTGCTTCGAGCACGGGGACGGGGTGCTTTAAAATAGTTTTTTATTATTATTTATTTTATTGCTTGTTTTATTTTTACACTTTCCCTTTAAACATTTTTTTTTTATCACTTTTATTCCTATCACAAGGAATGTAAACATCCTCTATGAAAGAAATAAGCAGTGACAGGTGCTCTTTATGGAGAGATCTGAGGTCAATAAGACCCCATATCTCTCTTCTACAATGTAAAGCCTAAGATTAAAACTGAGGAACGTACGGGGTTAATCCTGCGCACTGTGTAAAACAGCTTAAAGGCTGTTTGATCCTGTCTTCTTGGATCCTTCCTTTCTTCCACTGTCCCCAATCCATCTCCTGATAATACAGAGCCTTGGAGACAATCTGCACATGCTCACTTTGGTGTGTATTGCTAGAGAGTATTTTTTTTTTTTTGGGGGGGGGTGCATGTGATCAGCACAGGGCCAATCAGCACTGTCCAGACAGAGGGCCAGGGGTCCTGCAGCCTCATAGAACAGTCAGAGGAGAATGAAAACTCTTCATACAAGCTTTAACTATACACTGATAGAAAACACAAGACTTCTATGTACTGCTGATGAGAAAAGGTATTTAGTAGTTTATATTTACTAAAATAATTACATTTCCATGTTCTGTGTACTGTGGGAGACCATATATAGTGAATGCAGAGTTCTGGGTTTAGTAACACTTAAAAAAAGGGCCTTGTTTACATTGAGCCGGAACAGGAAGTGACGTAATGACATAGCTCCGGTCATCCTAGAACATAGAGATAAGCGGAGGCCATTTTTCCTCCGCTCATCTCTGTTACCAGCAGCCACAACTGGTTCTGGGGCTTCCCGATCTGCCAGGTAAGCCCAAGAACCAGCGGGAAGCGGTGGGAGGGGGGACCACTGCTGGGACCAGATTTATTGGTTAGCGAATCGCCGCCTGAAAAAAACAATACCGGGGTTATGGCATATTGCTGCAGACATAAACCTGGTATACCACTGCCAACTGAGGACGTCATTTGTCTATAGCGCGGTTGGCAAGTGGTTAAATTAAAAAATTATCTACAGTATTTATTGTAGTGTATCAGAATTAATTATTATGCTGGCGGCTGGCCAATAAAATTAATTAACGCCCAAGCACTTGATGTGCCTAGACACGTTTACACGTATCAAGCTGCAGGCCTGATTGTTTTTGTTTTCTGGGCTGGGAGTGGCTCAGGGAGGATTGAGTGATTTATAGATGAGGTCACCAGGACTTCCCACTTCTTTCTAGAAACTGGAAGAAGGTTTCTGGACAAGGAGCACTGACCAATTCCCAATCTAGATTGGCAGGGGGCAGTCCTTCTTAAATACTCAAGGGCCAGCCCAATCGGGGAGGAGTTCAGGTGGAAGAGCTGGAGCTGAGATGTAGCTGAGGTTGCTGAGGCCTCACCTGGGAGGGATCCCCAGTCTGGGGGAGTTGACCTTGGGGCCTGGGCTCGGGTGCAGCCAGGGGAAGAGGAAAGAGACCTTGGAGCAGCACAAGGGAGCAGGAGAGCAACAGGCAGCGCTACTGGAGAGGCTCAGTCAGGAGTCCACCGGGTGGTCAATGAGTGGCACACACCCTGGGATGCTGTAGAGAAATGCCGGAGTGGATTGGGGTGAGAGACAATCTGGGAATGATGCAAAAGTCAGTAATGAACTGTGGTGTCATGGCGGCAGTGGAGAAGGCCAGCGCAGCTGGAGCAGCTGACAGGGCCTGGAGTAAGAGGATGGACTGGGAGTAGTAGTCCATCGGGCCGGCTAGCGCATCAGTGTACCTACACACTAGGGGGATCAACTGTGCCTACCTGTAAAGTTTGGTTCTTAGGTTCTGCGCGCAGCATGGCAGGTCTCACCATGTGCTAGTCAGGTAGGAAGAATGGAGAAGGCCTAGTAAATGTAACTGGAGCAAGTAGTGTGCTGGACTACAAGAGGAGATGTGTATATACGGAGCTGTATATAGTGGTCCTGTGCATGTTTGCAACCTATTTAATAGGCATCCCATAACACCCCTAATCCCCATCCAAGGTCAATCCCCTAATAAAACGAACAAAACCAAAGTACCAGCCTGTTCTGTGACTCCGAGTGCAGTATGGATCTGATTGAGGGCAGTGTGAGAAGATGAACCACAACACTCAGCCCTGCCAAAACACTGCAACCAGGAGGAATAAAATTTGGGAGATCTGGGCAAATGCCCTATGTGCATAGGGGTTGAAATAGAGTTTAAAAAGTTTGGTCTTTAAATATACTTCAAGACTAAATATGTTACTGCTGTAGTTAGGCCTCATTTAAATAGGCGGATAAGGGGCAGCATAAATAGGCAATTAAGGTTTGACTGGCCAGCCGCAGGTGAACTAAACAGCGGCCACAATTGCCAAACATGGCTCACTCATAAGGCCGCACCATAACTGCAAGCCAAGTCGGGTTGTGGTACGGCATTCCCAATAAAAATTAATTTTCCACTAAAAAAAAAAGAAAAGGCATTTAGGATTCAGCAGTATCATTTCCTGAATACCTGTCAGTTGCTGCTCTACGTTCCTCCGATAAGCAAACCTTGAAACACTTTTCAGAGGGGCATCTAAACAAACCCTTTTTGTTTTGTTTTTTCCTCAGAGACACTGTTGTTTTGAAATGTCGCCTATGTTAAGTTGGTTACAGCCAGTTTGAAACTTGAACCACTGTGCGAATTCCACCTGTTCAAAAACACCTCTGCGGCTTTCTATCCCTACAGTCTGCTATCATTGCAAACAACAAAAAACACCATAAACGTGTGGTGTGCAAACCTAAAGTCGTTTTACCTGTTTTATACACCAGGGAGCAGCATGCACAGAGAAGCTCATGGAGAAGACTCCCAAGCAGTTGTTTCCCATCTAATGCTGACCACAAACACAAGAGGCTAGTCTGATGATGGAGCCATGAAAGCATCCAACCACCCTCAGGCATCTATATCTACCAGGGCATCTCTAAATACTAATGGATGCCTTAGGCCAAGTTGTGGAGTAGGGTAGAGGAGACATGCTGTAGACACCTCTAGGCCAAGCTTATGAGACTAAACTATTATAATGCACAAGGTTGTTCAAGCTATCCCATCACTCTTTGCCTATTAAGTTAGGGCGAGCAGTGTCTGTGGGTAGTTCACCGACATTAGATCATCACAACAGAAATGGGAAATGGTCATCTAATTTCCATGTTGAAGGTACAAATTACAAGGAAATAGGTAGTTGGTTGTCCCAAGGCATCCACAGCTCATGGGGGGCACTTATAATAAAATCTTTCTAGTCTAGGTTTGTGCCATTTTGCTCTCCTTCAGGATTAGTCAACCACTTTGAATCATTACAATATTGTATGCTACCTTTTACATTGGAATGCACCGGCCACATTGTCAGCTCATATATTTCTGTCAGCACTAGTTTTTTTAATGTAATAAAACAGGGGTCAGTAACATTTTCCACATTAAGTGTCAGTTTTACAAGCATTGTACCGGTGTACCTTTACACAATAGCATGTTGTAGTTGTAGGGCTTGCTTTCAATCTGTGCACTCATGATTATATACTGACTGGTGCACACAAAAACATGTTCACTTTACCATCAAACTATACTGACCTCAATTCCTGCCCCTTAAGCCTCACATCAGTCCCTATTCCTGCACCTTTAGGACTCATAAAAGCCTCAATGCATACACTTTCAGACCTCGGATCAGCCTCAATTCCTGCACCTTCAGACTTCAGTTCAGTCCCAATTTCTGTCATTTCAAACTTCAGATTAGCTCCAATTTTTGCACTATCAGACCAAAGATCTATCCAAATTCTTTCATCTTCACAGCTCAGATCAGCCCCAATTCCTGTACCTTCACACCTCAGATCAGTCACGATGCATGCACATTTGGACCTCAGATGAGTCACAATTCCTGCAACTTCACACCTTTGATCAGCCCCAATTCTTGCATTTTCACACCCCAGATCAGCCCAGTTCCTACACATTCAAACCTCAATGCAGTCCAAATTACTGTACCTTCACACCTCAGATCAGTCTAAATTCTTGCACCTTCACACCTTAAGCCGGGTACAAACAATCAGATTATTGGACAAATTTTCGTCCGTGTTTTGTTGGATGCTAGTCTTATATCAAATCTGAAGAGGTTACTAAACATCCGAAAATTCTCGTACCACAAAATGCAACGTCAGAAGCGACATAATGTGTTGAATAGTTTTGTATGCGTTCTTTTGTTTCTGAGCATGTGTAGTCTTGCTCTAGCGATTTTTTTCCGGACTAAAACTGTACTAATTAAACGAAAATCGGACGTTGTGTTTAAAAATGACAAAAATTTTCCAGCCTGCACATCAGTTTTTGTCGTCCGAAAATCCCGAATCGGCTGTCGATAGCACCATACTAACGATCAGAAAATTGGCAGAGTTTTCATCGGACTAAATTTTTCTTCAGATTTTCTGATCGCGTGTACGGGTCTTAAGATCAGCCCCAATTCCTGCACCTTCACACCTCAGATCACCCCAATTCCTGCATCTTTAGATCCCTGATTAGACCCAATTCCTGCACCTTCACACCTCAGATCACCCCAATTCCTGCATCTTCATACCCAAGATTAGCCACAATTCCTGTACCTTCACACCTCAGATCAACCCCAATTTCTGCACCTACCAACCTTATATCAGTTCCGATGCATGCACCTTTGGACCTCAGATGAGTCACAATTCCTGTACCTTCACACCTCAGATCCGTCCCAATTCCTACACCTTCACACCTCAGATCAGTCTCAATTCCTGCACCTTCACACTTCAGATCAGTCCCAATTCCTGCACCTTCACACTTCAGATCAGTCCCAATTCCTGCACCTTCACACATCAGATTAGTCCCAATTCCTGCACCTTCACACATCAGATTAGTCCCAATTCCTGCACCTTCACACCTCAGATCAGTCCCAATGCATGCACCTTCACACTTCAGATCAGTCCCAATTCCTGCACCTTCACACCTCAGATCAGTCCCAATGCATGCACCTTCACATTTCAGCTGAGTCACAATGCATGTACCTTCAGACCTTAGATCAGGGCTGAGTCTATTTGTTTTAATGTTGTTATCATAAAATGCATTTTTATTACACGTATGTGTTTGTGTCGGTGCAAAAAGTTGTGTAAAAATCCCATGCACCCACTATAGATTTTTTCTTTCAATATATATATACGTTGACCGGGATGTTGGCACAATTTACAGTCTCAAGTGACACTTATATGGTGTAACATATAAACCAAGGAAAGAGTGTGGTGTAATCTCACATCAGTCCTAAAGAATTTGTGGCTACTGCATCCTGCTTTGCGTCTAACCCATGCTGCTCATTGAAGTCTATACAGAGTTTCAAGAAAAAGGCCAGCAAAATTGGAGATCCTCATTTGAAAGCCTCATAATAAAGGCATGAAGATGTGTGCACAAACTCTCTGCTATTCCCAATAGCACTTTATAGAGTTCTTTTGCTAGTCCGTTTATAGTAGTTGGCATTTTGCGACTGAGAATTCATATTATAACAAGGAATATTCAGGATACGTTAGTCCTATCTGAACCAACTTCGCTTACTTGATCTCCTAGAAAATAGTATTATAATATTTATAAATGCACAACTTACACATCCCTCATTCCATGAATACCAGGATTATAGGGGAATCAAGTCCAAATTCTAAATAATGAGCAAGTAACAAAAGATACATTTTTTTCCTCAAGGAATTTGCTACCTGCGTCATTTTTTTCTGTATGAACATACTCAGTGTCCTGATCCAGCACAGCACAGTTATCAATTAAATCAGCCTCTGAAAACTCAATGTTCTGCACTCACTTCTTCACTCTAGACCTCGGGGCTTGGACAGAAATTCAACCATGCACTTTTTTTTTATTGCAAATCAGATGTGCCAAGAATGATTTATGGAATAAGCATCTGAAATATTTTGCAGTGTTTTCTTTTGACTTTCAGTGCTAGGAAACCATACATTATTACTTGCAGTCTGTTACAAGAGACGCACAATTTGCTTCTTGGGATTTCAAGCACAATACCAACTAAGATTGGAAAGGCAAGTTTTTGGTGGTTTGGATGTTTTGGCCGATAACAGGAGGATTCAAAGAAAACAAACAAAATGTCTGGCTTATATTTATTTCAAAGGGCAAGCATTTCTACAGTTTTAACTAAGTTTGCTGTCCTGACTATTCCCCAGTCTAAATTACCTTGAAAGAGAACCTGTCAGGAAAATATTGTAAAACTCAATTAAAAATTCAGCTTAAATGAGCTAAATACATGCAGGTGTGCAAAGTCTTAGCCTTAATTTCCTTTAGCCACAGCCTGAGTAGAAAAGCATGTCTCCTGCCAACTCCTGCTATAGGGAGGACCCTTGCTCTCTGTATTGAAACAGTGATCTCTCTGCAGAGATCCAACATACCTCCTGCAGAGTCAGATCTATAGCTTTGCAGTTAACAAAGCGAATGCTCCCTACTGATCAGAAATACACTATTTTACCAAAAATATTGGGACTCCTGCCTTTTCATGTACATGAACTTTAATGGCATCCCAGACTTAGTCCATAAGGTTCAATATTGAGTTGGCCCACCCTTTGCAGCTATAACAGCTTCAACTGTTCTGGGAAGGATGTCCACAAGGTTTAGGAGTGTCTATGGGAATGTTTGACCATTCTTCCAGAAGCCCATTTGGGATGTCAGGCTCTGATGTGGACAAGAAGGCCTGGCTCGCAGTCTCCGCTCTAATTCATCTCAAAGGTATTCTATCAGGTTGAGGTCAGGACTCTGTGCAGGCCAGTCAAGTTCCTTCATCTCAAACTTGCTCATCTATGTCTTTATGGACCTTGCTTCGTGCACTGGTCCAAATAATTTGGTGGAGAGGGGATTAAGGTGTGGGGTTGTTTTTCAGGGGTTGGACTTGGCCGCTTAGTTCCAGTGAAGGGAACTCTTAAGGCAGGGGTTGGCAACCCCTAATTCTCCGGCCCGCCAGTGCCCGTGATTAATTCATGGGCACCCGGCCCGCGGACAAGTGACTCGGCAAAAGTGTTTACTATAAGATACAATTGCAGCTATTTGCTTGATGACCACGTGCGGCGCTCTGATGCCTCACTGGCCGCGTCTCTCCTCCTCCTCTCCTCCCGACCTGACTGACGTCATTCTCAGGCCCGCCCACTGCAATTGTCAGATGAGGAGAAGAGAGAAGCGGTGAGGAATGACATCTGTCAGTCGGGAGGAGAGACGCGGCCAGTGAGTCATCAGAGCGCCAAGCGGCGGTCATAATAGCAAATAGCTGCAACTGTATTTTATAACACAAACACTTTTGTGGATGGGGGGGGGGGCTACAGAGGTGGCTGTGGATAGGGGGGCCACCTCTTTACCTCCCCTGTCCACAGTTAACTCTGTACCCCCCCTGTCCACAGCTACCTTTGTACCCCCCTATCCACAGCCACCTCTGTACCCCCCCTATCCACAGCCACCTCTGTACCCCCCCCCCCTATCCACAGCCACCCCTGTCGCCCACCCCCTGTCCACAGCTGTGAAAAAAGCTTGCTGACCCCCGTCTTAGAGTGTCAGTATAACAAGACATTTTGAACAATTTCATGCTACCAAAGGTATGGGAACAGTTTGGGGATGGTCCCTTCCTGTTCCAACATGACTGCACACCAGGGCACAAAGCGAGGTCCATAAATGCATGGATGAGCGAATTTGGGATGGAGAAACTTGACTGGCCTGACCTCAACCCAATAGAACACCTTTGGGATGAATTAAAGCCAGGCCTTCTCGTCCATATCAGTGCCCGAGCTCACAAATGCACTAATGGAAGAATGATCAAACATTCCCATAGACACACTCCTAAACCTTATAGACAGCCTTCCCAGAAGAGATGAAGCTGTTATAGCTGCAAATGGTGGGCCAACTTAATATTTAACCCTAAGGACTAAGACTGGGATGCCATTAAAGTTGATGTGCGTGTAAAGACAGACATCCCAATACTTTTGGTGAGATAGTGTATCTAGCTGTGAACAAGCAGAGGGCATGTCAGACCTCTGCAAAGAGTCAACTGCTTTCACAGCAGTGAGTTTATCTTTACAACATGCTGACAGGGGACAGACTTTTCTACTCTAGGCTGTGGCTGCTTTCTAAAGAAAGCAAAGTGTAAGACATTGAACACCTTTGGTTTTGATGCACCTGGACTGTATTTAGCTGATTTAAACTGAAAGTTTAGTTTAGCACATATATGTATCATCCTCTTGTTGAGAGCCATATCATGGTAAAACAAGTGGACTGGACTTTCCTTTCAATACACCACCAATTTGGCAATATGACTTGTTTTCCTCTCATGCAAACAACAACCATAAAGTAGAACTTTTTTATTTTTCATTTTGAATAGAGTAAGGGAGGGTTATAACCCTTGTAAGATTTATTTTTCGCCATCTGTGTCCCATTTTGGAGATTTCTGAGATTTACCTTCACTTCCTGTCCTATAGCCAAACAGGAAGTGAGAGGAAATCCCTGCAAATTAAGAGAATCCCTTGGGAACCCAGACACTAGAACAAGTGTCTCCTCTATTACTTTTCTAGGGACAACCCAAAATTTAGGATTTTCTTTACTTTTCACGTACATTGATTATAGTAAACAGGACAAATACAGAGGGTGAGTCTCCTTAACGGGGGCATCGGCAGTAATAAAACTGACAGGTGTTCTAATCCCTCTCCACTCTATCCAAAACTAAAAACAGTTTTGCCTCTACTTATACTTTAAAGCAGTATTAAACCCAAAAGCAAACATTTATTATATTGCAGCTTACCAATTCTTAGGTATGGTGCCTGCATTAATTACATTTTTTCGGCTTTATTTCCTTTATTTTCACCTGGTTATCTAGCCAGTTAGTCTGTTATTTTTCAAAAGAACATGCTCTCCTGCATATGTAACACTTAGAGATCTGAGACAAACTATTTAGTACTGACAGGGGTGCATAAAATGGTCAGATTTAGTTATGTAAAATAATTAGCCCAAAAGACAAAAAACTGTTGCTGTAACTGCTTAAAAAGTGTTAGTTGGAGTTTGGCTTCAATAGTGCATTTAACAATCCCCTCCCCCTAGACTGACAGTGTTGGTGTCCAAATGTGCCCCCTGTGCTCCTTCATCCAGAGTGTGGGCACTCTAATAAAGGAGGTAAGGTCTGGGTTGTGGTGATAGATCGTGGACCATAGGATCCTGAGGAGCTAGCCAGGGGTTTCTGGTAAAGCTCGAATTTTCCACCGAAGAAGAAAAGGGAGAGAGAGCCCTTTTAGTGTAGTAGATTGATTAAAAAACAAGAATGCATTTCTTCCACAATAAAAGTAAAAAAAAGGCCAAAGTGAACTTACAACTGTTGAGGCTACAGTCATCAAACTATGGGGGAACACGCGGCCTTTCTAGTGTGTGGGTGGAGAAAACCTGTCCCTACGCAGGGTCAGTGTGGTTGCTCTATGCCTCGGGAATTCCCATTCTGGGTGCTCTTAGGGGGTTCTCAGGTGGGTGAACAAAGTAGTAGAAAGTGTCAGCGCAAAAAGGGTCCATATGTAGTTCGATTGGCAGAGGCGCCCGATCTGATTGTTCAAAGGATAGTCATCTGCTCCAGTAAAACATCCAATTACTTTATTTCACCAAATAAAAGGTGCTTCATGGCTTTAAATTGCCACTTCCTCAGTTTAAGATGATTAAGTGCAGAGGAGGAATTTAGGGTCTTATAGACCCCAGATCTCTCCATAAGGAGTACCTGCTACATCCCTATTGCTGTCACAAGGATGTTTACATTCCTTGTGACAGCAATAAAAGTGATTAAAAAAAAATTAAAGCAAGTGTAAAGGGGCGTGGCCAAGCGGCGGACATGTAAGCAGCACATCTGCTAGCTCCTACCAGTGATCCTGCAGCCATCCTGCAAAATATCTCCCCCCCACATAAACGGGTACACCGCTGACAGCGCCCCCGGCACCCGCCAGGATGGTTAAAATCGGCCCGGCTGGGCTCCAATCGGCTGAGGAGGGCCCATCTTCACAGGCCGCGCGTCAGATCAAAGATGGCGCCGGTTCCTCTCCGGCCTCCGGGAAACCACCCAGAGACAGACAACCGGCGCCAGCAATGGGTGAGTCCCGCATTCCGACTCCTAAGATGAAGCCAGCTGCGGCGAAACACAAGCCGCCCACCACTATAAGGGAGCATTTTCATGACACTCCCCAGGGCTCCCGTCCCTCGGTCCGGAAGGCGCCAGCAGACGTGGAGGAGCCTGGCCCCTGGGAGGATGCAGGGCCCGGGGAGCAAAATGAGGAGAACGGGGACACTTCCCAGATGGCTACTGAGGGTGGTAGTAGTGCGGAGGGCGGGGGAGTGCAGAGCCCACCATGAGACATTTGATGGACGCTATCCAGACCTGCCAAACTACCCTGACAGCACAAATTGGCACAGTGAGGGTGGATATATCTATTGTTAAGCATGAGATGCAAAAAATCCGCTCCAGAATTTCCACAGCAGAACAGCGTATTAGCGATATTGAGGACACTATACACCCTATGATGCTGACTTGCGCTCCCACCAGCAGGATTTAAAGGACCACTCCGCTAAACTTGGGGAGCTAGAAGACCGCCTATGCAGAAACAATCTGCGCTTCATTGGCTTCCCTGAGGGAACTGAGGGTAGAGAACCAGAACTCTAATGGGTTCGGACACCCTCTCGCCCCTATTTGCTATTGAACGGGCCCATAGGGTGCCAATGCGACCTCCACCACCAGGGGGCTCCCCACGACCCCTGCTAGCAAAGATACTACATTTTAGAGATAAAGAGACTGTCCTGCGCACTGCACGCAACCTCCCGGAGATTACATTTAATGGATCCAGGATTTCCATTTCCCCGGACTATTCTGATGCACCAGAAACAAAGATCAGCATTCACCGCAGTGAAACAACGCTTACGGGACAAGCAGTTTAGCTACAGTATGTTGTACCCAGCCAAATTGAGAGTGGTCAGTGATGGTAAAGCCCAATTTTTCCTCTCCCCTGCAGAGGCCTCTGACTGGCCTGACAGCCTGGGATAGCGGATATACATATGTTTCTGTTGGTGCACCAGTTTGGGCCCCCCTTGCCCGGCTGGGACCTCGGCCCAGATGATGTACCATGGCCAACATGAATCTCTGTTGTTAAAGTGGAGGGGAGAACTGCTCTAAGGTTGTAAATACTGTTTATATTATAAATGTTATTACTTTTCCTTTGCTTGGCATGAAGCCTAGGTTAATGGAGACTACTATGTTTGTTCTGGGGTGACAGGTTGGACCGTTTTCGGCTGACTGAGACCCCGGCCAGGATGCTGCGCCATAACCAACATTAATCCCCCGTTGCTGTGATGGAGGGGAGAACTGCTCTAATGGTGCAAATATTGTGGATATCTTTAATGTTTTTTTTCTATGCAGACAATCTGGTGCCTTGATATACCCTGGGAAGACCTTCTGGACTGTTGACTAGAACTGATCCTTGTACACCCAATCACTGTGGAAAGGATCCGGTGCGTGAGACTACCTCCTTGGTAACACTTTAATGTATGAGACTTAACATATCCTCTTCAGATGCCCTTATCGCTCAAAGTGAACTGAAAGAGCATATCCAAAAGACCAGTTATGGTCACTACTTTTACTTCTACTACGGTTACTGGGATTAGGTTTGTTGTAGTTGGGGGCAATGAGCAGGGAGGGGGGGTGGGAAGGGATGGGTTAAGTTGGGGATGAAGTTACTGTTTGGATATTCATTGTTTCAATGGTTCTATCTATCAGATGTCAGAAAGGCACACCGGCAGAATTTTAACCACCTATTTGTTATCTCATATCTCTGTGGCTTGGGGTGCAGCATGTCGCACCAGTGGGGTGCACCTTTTTTTTCAGCGATGTCTCTCTGCTCCCCCAGATGGGTCTCAAGTGGCTAACGTGGAATGTCAGGGGCCTAAATTCCAAGTTTAAAAGGTCCTTGGTTTTTGCCTATTTAAAACTAACTAAAGCCCAAATTATCCTGCTTCAAGAGACTCATTTGGTTGGAGCTAGGGTTATGGCGTTGAAGAGACCACAGGTAGCCCATGCCTTCCATGCAACATACACAAACTACTCTAAGGGCGTATCCATACTGATCCTTAAATCCCTTCCTATACAAGTGGTGTAGGTGCGTACTGACCCACAGGGGTGCTATGTTGCCCTGGTTTTCAAATATTTAGAGACACTCTATACCATGGTGAATGTATATATCCCTCCACCATTCGATATACAGAAACTGAACAACTGTATGGCGGCTGTGCTTCCCATGGTACAGGGTCATCTCATTGTTGGAGGGGACTTTAACGCGGTCATGGATCCGGAGCTAGACAGGCTTCGGTGCAGTAGGCCGCAATCTCTCACTCTGCGGGAATGGGCATCGACATATGACTTAACAGATGTGTGGCAATGGAAATTCGCTGGTAAAAGGGAGTTTTCGTGCTCCTCAGAGTCTTATAGATCGCTCTCCTGACTGGACATGTTCTTCCTGTCTAGAGATCTGCTGCCTAAGGTTGAGGGGATAGCTTATTTACCCAGGGCAGTCTCCGACCATTCTCCGCTGGAACTCTCTGTGAGCATGGCTCGCCCTGGGGGAGGACGGGTCTGGAGAATGAGTCCCTATTGGTTGGCAGAACCGATGGTTCTATATAAATGCACAAAAAACATTCCTAAATATTGGTTAGAAAATGAACAGGGCACGTCGGAGCTTGTTGCATGGGATGCATTTAAAGCAGTAATGAGAGGAGTTTATATGGAAGGAGTATCAGATCTTAAAAAGGCTAATAGAGAACAGGAATCCCTTTTGGCAGGGGAGCTGAGGGAGGCGGAGGATCGATATGTTAGGGACCCTTCCTCCCTTCATTATCAACAGAGAGGGGAGGCACGAAGAGCATATGCATTGGCTCTTACGGCAAAAACCCAAAAAAGTATTTTATACCAGCAGAAGAGGATCTTTGATGCTGGGGATAAAAATGGAAAGCTTTTGGCCTTCCTGGCCAAACCCATTACCGAACCCATCACCATATCTAACATTTATGACCCTACCCATGGTTCAATAGTACAGACATTCCTACAATTCTATACCGACCTGTATAAATCTCAGGCCCATTATACCCCACCAGAACTCTATGAATATGTGGACAAGATAGACTTACCGGTGCTTTCGGATAAGAAAGCGCTTATCATTGGAAGCACCTATTTCAATAGAAGAAATAGATAATGCACTTAAGGCTTTCCCCAAACATAAAACTCCAGGGCCAGATGGGTTTCCGATTGAATGGTACCTGACACATCGCGACGCCTTGGTCCCTAGGTTGCATAAACTGTATTCCACAATCTTTAAACAGAAAAGCTTGCCTGCATCCATGTGCGAAGCCCTAATTGTGCTCATACCAAAACCTAATAAAGACCCCTTATACTGTGAATCTTATAGGCCAATTTCCTTAATAAACACAGATCTTAAGGTTATTTCAAAAATCCTGGCCATCCGTATAAATACGGCTATAACGAAGTTGGTAGCCTCGGACCAAACGGGATTTATTCCTGGGAGGTCCACGTACACCAATATACACAGACTGTTCACTATCATACAGTCACCCAATACAGCACAAGTACCTAGGGCAGTGGTATCTATCGATGCTCACAAGGCATTTGACTCTATCGAGTGGCCCTATCTCCAATATGTTCTTGAACATTTTGGATTTGGGGACAACTTGCTAACATGGATCCGTATTTTATATGACCGTCCCATGGCCCGTATTAGACTTAATGGTAGGATCTCTAAACCCTTCTCTATACACGAGGCACTAGGCAGGGTTGCCCCCTCTCCCCTCTATTGTTTGCCTTTGCAATAGAGCCACTGGCTTGCATCATTCGGGCTTCACCCGATTTTCAGGGTATGTGGGTTGGATTGGTTGGATCCCAACCTAGCAAATAACCTCCCACCAGGCTGTTCACTTGAGACAGTTTCCACGTTCAAGTACTTGGGCATCGTGATACAGTTACCTATTTCTAACTTCATTCCTGACAACCTCTTACCCTGTATAGCATCATTCAAAAATAAGATGATTAACTGGGTTAAGCTACCTCTTACATTAATGGGCAGAGTTTTTTTTTGTATTTTTGTATATTTTGGCTAACAGCCCGGTGTATGTGTCAAAAAAAGTTTTTCAGGACGTTGATTCTCTCCTGACAACTTTTCTTTGGTACCCCAAAAATTCAAGAATAGCTCTTGGAACGCTGCAGTTGCCTACATCCCAGGGGGGCCTGGCACTACCAAACTTGAGACGATATTATTATGCGGCACAATTGGTACATATACACTGGTGGTTGTTTCCGAATCTAGACAATGCGGCCACAACAACAGAGGCGGCAGTACTCTCCTCCTACGAGACCCTGGACAATGTAATATATCGCAGGACCGTCCCTGATGTGGAAGGGGGGGAATTGTTACAAATTTCTCTTAAAATATACAATAATTGTTTAACTATGGTCCCAGATGACCCTATTCCTGTGTCCCCAAATCATCCTATTTGGTTTGACCCAACATTTCCTAACTTTCAGACTCTGCCAGATGCCCGATCATTGGCAAAAAAGGGACTAAAATATATACACCAGTTATATGACCAAGACCGGTTTAGGGACTTTTCTGCTCTGAGACAGGAATTGGGGATACCACAGACATGGTACTTTAGGTACCTACAATTGAAGCAAGCTGCTATGGCGCAGCTCAGGCTATGGGAGGTACACTTCCATAATTCCACATTGGAGAGGGCACTCCTACAGCCAGATTATACGGGGCTGATCTCCTCGTATTACGGGTTGCTAGTGCAGAAAACGCATGCCCGACTACAGACCCTACGGGCCCAATCGACGAAGGATATACCAGACCTTTCTGATAAAAATTGGGAAGAACTTAAGAGTACATATTTTATTACTACAATATCTGCTAAAGATAGGATGATACAATTACGTATCTTCCACAGAATATACAATAACTTACTCTGCCATAAGTGCAACAAGGACACGGGCACTTTGCTCCACATGTTGTGGACCTGTGAAAAGATAAGACCATTCTGGTCACAAATAACACATTTTATCGCCACTAATTTTACACCTCGTTTCACGGGCACAGGAACAACGTGAATACCGTCTCATTCAATAACATATAAGACACCTTCTATGCATTAACATAGTAGGATAGAAATCGTCTATAACATCATTATTTTATACATGAGAATTCAAGAAGGGTTAAAAATAGTCTTTCCAGACCATATAGGAAGCAGCTAACCCGGGCATCCCAGACATCAGCCCGTACGCAAAAGACGTGATCGTTGGGCATTATGCTCCTCTAGTCGGGGCATATTAGACCGACATCCTCACGGGAGAGG
>BLSH010511776.1:100353-152469 GCA_018402905.1 Glandirana rugosa | reverse complement strand
CACAAGTGTCCCCACATGTGATATTGGCTGCAATTTACCCCCACCTGTGATATTGGCTGCAATTTACCCCCACCTGTGTTATTGGCTGCAATGTACCTCCACCTGTGATATTGGCTGCAATTTACCTACACCTGTGATATTGGCTGCAATTTACCCCATCTGTGATATTGGCTGCAATTTACCCCCACCTGTGATATTGGCTGCAATTTACCCCACCTGTGATACTGGCTGCTATATACCCCCACCTGTGATATTGGCTGCAATTTACCCCACCTGTGATGCTGGGGCTGTATACTGTGTCCTGTGATGCTGAGCTGTATACTGTGTCCTGTGATGCTGAGCTGTATACTGTGTCCTGTGATGCTGAACTGTATACTGTGTCCTGTGATGCTGAGCTGTGTACTCCTGACACAATATGGGGAATACAGGGGACGGAGTGGGTGGATTATATAAGAGGAGGGGCTTATTAGAAGTAGGAGGGGTCAAAAGGAAGGGCGGGGCCTGGCTCCCCCCATCCTAAAACTTCACCAGCCGCCACTGGTGCTGAGTATTCTTTCTGAACAATTCAGTGTGTTTATCAGTCCACAAAACATTTTCCCCGTAACGTTTTCCCGGTGCAGGTTGCCAAGGTTCTATTTGTCAAACTTCAGGCAGACAGCAATGTTTTTTTTGGAGAACAGCAGCTTTATCTGTGGTGTTTTGCCATGGACACCCTGCCTATTCAAAGACTTACGTATAGTAGATTAATGAACCAGTGATGTCTTCAAGCCTTTACCTGTTACTTGTGGGTTCTTCTTTACCTCATTGAGGATTCTGCATTGTGCCTTGGCAGTCATTTTGGCTGGGCGCCCCCTCTAGGAAGAGTAGCCATGGTAACAAACAATTTTGAGATTGATTTGTAGTCCTTTTCAGTCTCATGCAGATCAACTACTCTTGATTGTATGTCTTCAGAGAGCTCCTTTCTGCAAGGCATGGTTCACATCAGCTAATGCCTCTTATGATCAGCAATCTTAAAATGTTTGAGTGTCTTATCAATCAAAGTAGCTCTAGACCACACCTCTATACTAATTTCATTAATTGGACTCCAGGTGTGCAAACTACTGACTCCATTTAACTTTTGTTGAAGTAATTAGTCTATGGATTCACTTACTTTTTCCTCCATCACTCTGAATGTTTAAAGAGGAAGTAAACCCTGATGTTCCTCCTTATTACCCTGCAATATAAAAGCATAATAGGCTAGTGTGAATCGCATACACTTACCTGTATTGGAAGCCTGCGCTGTCCCCGCTCCAGGAAGCGTCCATCTTTGCCCCTCTTCCTTCCAGGGCCGCGGACTGTGATCTGCCAGAGCCGCGTGACATCACTCCCACCATGCTCATGGGAGCCAATGATGGCACGGAGGCCATTTCTTCACTGCGCATGTGCCCGATGACGTCGGCACAATGCAAGTACACTGTATATTTCCTAAACCGTGCAGGTTATTATAGGCTTACCTGTAGGTTAATGTAGTTGTCAAGAGTAGACAACCACTTTAATGGGTGTGTTCAATAAAGACAAGAGAAATTAGAATTATCTGTATTATCTGCTTAAGCACCTTGGGTATTTCAAAGGGTTCACATTTTCTTGTCATTATATACAACTGCTGAATTGAAACAGTGAGCAATAAAGAAAATGCTTTGGATGTCACTGGCTTCTGGGCCATGATAGTGCTTTACATAATAATTTCTTTCATCACCATGCTTTACTGTAGGGATCATGCCCTCAGTATGTTGAGCAGTGCTGGCTTTTTACCATACATAGCATGCAACTGCATATAATGCAGTTAAGCAGTATTGGTATTAAAAAGTACACATATTGACCAGGAACATCAGTACATAAGAGTATTCAAATACAATACAATCCATAAACAGGGAATAGTAAAGACTAGCTGATGGCACGTATCATTCTTTTATTCCTTATGAGTGATATCAATCAATGATTGGGTGGAAGTAGAGGGGTAGGGGGCATAGGGAGACCGTAGGTAACATATTGTAGGTTCATAAGTGAAGTAGAGCAGTGTCAAAGTTTGGGGGAAGGAAGTGCAAAATCCAGGGTTGCCATGTTTCTAGGTATTTATGCATGCTGACGGATATTTTGGCTTACATTTTTTCATGGACCATAACCTGGGTAGTTCAGAATCCAGTTTCAGCTATGTTGAGGGTCCTGCTCTTTCCAGGATTTGCCTGGTTTGTTTTTGCTGCTGTACAGACATGTAGCATTATTTAAATTGCGTTTTTGTTAAGTCCGGAGGTTTTAGGTTGAGCTAGGCATGTTTCACTTGTTGAAATAACATGAACCTTAACAAATTTGTTAGTATTTAAAAGATGTCAGTCCAGAACTGTTTGGCTGTCGGGCAAGTCCACCAAGTGGTGAAAAAAGCACCTTTTTCCACAACCACTGGAGAACATAGAGCAGTAGCCCAGTTTGTATTAGATGACTGAAGAAGGTTACAAGATACCACTGTGTAAGGACTTTATAATTGGTCTCCATTTCCAGTTATGCAAACATAAATTTGTTGTTTCCCATATCAGGGTCCAATCTCCTTTCTCCGAATCCACACCTACGTCTGCTCCCCATTTTGGAGGGGATGGGGTTGTGCTGGATGCTGAGATGGAAAGCATGTTGTATAGCACAGAGATCATACCCAGTAAGTGGGCATCACATAAGCATCTTGGTTTGAACAAGGTGAAGGTAGGTGAACCACTTGATAATTTGATGTTACATGTGATTAGGTGTTTGATTTGGGGGTACCAGAAGTTTTTACCATTGGGAATTTCCAGTTCATCCTGAAGTACTTGAAAGGATTTCACCTTGTCTTTATTAAGTAATTTGTATACTCACGTGGCGTTGTGCATGCGCCAATCTTTAACGCCCATTGAAGATAGGAAGGCTGAGTTGAGAGTAAATATCAAGCAAGGCTTGTGGGACAATTATAAGCCTCCTGAGTACTTTATGTTTTCCTAGGCTTACATCATGTTTTTCAGAATTGGATTAATAAGATCTGGTCTGTCAGCTGGGATACTTTGGGAAAACAGGACATTATGATCACTGCTATTCCGCCCAAACATAATGCTGAGTATCTATTGTTTAAGAGAGTTTTTAACTTTTGCAGGAAAGAAGGATAGTTTACTGCATATACATGAATTGAAGAATAGTTCAAGTAGGTTTGCAGGGGGGTGTACAATGAAGGGATCCAAGTGCAGACATGTGGGTCTAGGCCACATCTTGGTAAGAAGCAAGATATAGTAGGTAAGACCAGGACACAGTCAAGGGCTTTTTCATTACCAAGTACCTGTCCGCTCCGCACAATCTTGCGGACATTGCCGCTGGCTTGGTGGGTCAGAATATTGTCCTTGTGGACAAGTGTGCCTTTCACGTTGATCAGTCTAGTGGCCAGGATTTTAGCTAGGAATTTACTTTCTAGGTTCAAGAGGAAGATGGCCCTGTAGTTAGATGAGGAAATAATAACTGTGTGTGGTTGAGATCACTAAAATGATAGCAGTCAAAGCTTCAGTTCTGAAATTTTGGCCATTGAGTAAGCTGTTGAAAGTTTTGGTGATTTTTTTTGTAATAACCTTCAAGGCCTGTTTGTTGAGACTCAGCTGCTTAACAGCTTGGAGTACCTCATTAGCCAAGATAGGTTGCTCTAACATGTCTCTGGAGGACTCTGGGAGAGTGGTAAGTGCATTTGCGCAAACAGCATATCTGTTTGCACAAATAAATCAAACAAACAAACAAACATTAGTGTTGAAAATTTAATATATACTCAGTAAACCAATAAACAGATATCCACCTCAGTGAAAAACATATATCAGTGCCATCACACCACAATAAATGTAAATCATGAAAATGTACATTTTTCATTTATTATTGCGGTGTGATTATTTTGTTTATTAGGTTTTCAACACTAGTAAGTGTGGCACATACTGTTTATTTTGTCGATTTTTTTTTTTGTGTTAGAATAGTACATAAAGTCCCGTCACAGCTCAAACTTATTGAGTTCATTTTTCGGCTTTTTAGGACAGGAGGATATTTTTATACAATATTTTTATATGCGCTTGCATTGTGGAAAAAATATGGAGTAGAATTTGGAATTCTTGTAGCATGTTTACGGGATTACTCATATGTTCTTTTCTGTCTGTTTTGAGTCGTATTGATTGTAGTCAAAGATTATTATCCTAAGCCTATCTGATTACAGGGAGTACTGTTTGTGTCCTTTAACATAAACGTGTGCTTTTTCCTGTAAAAAAAAAAATAAATAAACCTATGTTTAATTCTTCTAAGTTGTATTTCAGCCATGTCTATTAGAAGTGTGTCCAATTCTAGCCTGGCCTTGTTGAGGACCTGTCTGTAAGGAGAGCTAGGGTGTGACTGGAAGGCCTCAGATTTGTGTTGGACTTGGAAGCCTTGTTCAAGGCGTTGAGGTAGGCCAATTTTATTTTCCTGGTTTTGGATGGATGCCAGTTGTATACAGGTTTTGGGAATAGTGGGATTATCTGCTTCTCAGAGGGTTTAAGGGATGATATCTGGGATAGTATTATGAAAAATATAGTTCCAAAGCACCTGCTTAATTGCAAAGTAAAATGCCAGGTCTGAGTGGGACTGGGTCATGTGAATGTGGACTATGCATTAAAAAGAGTCGTGGGAGTGGTAATGGAAGGTGAGCTCCTGTCAGGCTTGGTTGTTATTGGAGTTCTTTCAAGGTATCTACCAGGGTGTGTTGCTCTGGTAAAGAGTATGAAATTAGCTGTGGAAGTTAGGAGGCAAACCATTTTACCTGGTCTCGGTTGCAGAATCTAAATCACCACATACAATCAGGGTGCCCTTTTTGTGCATATCAATAACTTGAACTAGGTGGCTTACAAAGGGCATATGATCTTTGTCGGGGTGCAATAACAGGCAATAACTACTTCATTATCTTGCAGTAAGCCATGCATAATTAAGTAGCATCTTGCTGGGTCTCCAATAACATTTTGGAAAGTAAATTGTTCTGAATGGTACAATCCTATCAGGACACCAAGGTGTTTTGTTTTGTCATTTGCAAGGAAAATTTGTGGATTCACTAAACTAAAGTACTTGGGTGCTGAGGTAGATGTGAAAGAAGTGAAAGGCTTTTTCTCTTTTATTAGGGAAATAAATCCCTTTATGTTTAGTAATAAAATGGTGGTAGCCAGGATCTCTGGAATTCAGTAGCCGGAGATGGTACTGTTACTCAGGCTCTTATGTTCTTTGTAGGGAACCAAAGAGTTACAGTGTGATGGGGAATGGGAAGCTTGGGGACAGGAAAATTGGATTAGAAAGTGTATCTGCAGAGAACAAAAGCAGTGGGGATACAGGGAGTGAAAACAATACAGTGAAAGATAAAATGTAACCATCAGGATGAAAGTGCATCTAAAGCCAGCCATCGACAGTTTGAATCTTGGCCGGTTCAGCAGGGACCAGCCAAGATTCGAGCCAGGTATGGGCAGGCTAAATGTACCCAAGTTTAATACTCACTGTGTTGATGGGGGGATCGAGCGATTCTCTTTCCTGCAATCCATGGTTGCATGAAAGAAAAATGCTCCATCTATGGGCGGCTTAAGGTACTTCTGCATTTTTTTCTCTAGATGGCCTAACAGAGGCTCAAGCTAGGAAGGAAAGATGTGTGGAGGGTCACAGTGACAACCTCTCACGAACAAACAGATTATACAGTATCAATGCACGAATTTATAGAACATGTAAGTATACACTAATTAGCCATACCTTTATGACCACTCACTTAATATTGAGTAGTCCCCCCTTTGCCACTAAAACAACCCTGACCTGTTGTGGCATGGATGCCACTAGGTCTCTGAAGGTATGCTGTGGTATCTGGCACCAAGCCATCAGTAGCAGATCCTTTACGTCCTGCAAGTTCCAAGGTAAAGTGTCCATGGATTAGACTTGTTTTTCCAGCACATCCAACTGATGCGTGATGGATTATGATCTGGAGAATTTGGAGGCCTCAACAGTTCAAACTCATTGTTGTGTTCCTCACACCATTCTTGAACTACACTATATTGCCAAAAGTGTTTGGGCACCTGCCTTTACATACACATGAACTTTAATGGTATCCCAGTCTTACTCAGTAAGGTTCAACATTGAGTTGGCCCACCCTTTACAGCTATAACAACTTCAACTCTTCTGGGAAGGTTGTCCACAAGGTTTAGGAGTGTGTCTATGGGAATGTTTGACCATTCTTCCAGAAGTGCATTTGTGAGGTCAGGCATTGATGTGGACGAGAAGACCTGGCTCTCAATATCCACTCTAATTCATCTCAAAGGTGTTCTATCGGGTTGAGGTCAGGACTGTGCAGACCAGTCAAGTTTCTCCACCCCAAATTCACTCACCCATGTCTTTATGGACCTTGCTTTGTACACTGGTGCGCAGTCCTGTTGGAATAGGAATGGACCATCACCCAAACTGTTCCCACAAAGTTAGGAGCACTAAATTGTCCAAAATGTCTTGGTATGCTAATGCATTAAGAGTTCCCTTCAACACGATAGAACACCTTTGGGATGAATTAGAGCGGAGACTGAGAGCCAGACCTTCTCGTCCACATCAGTGCCTGACCTCACAGATGCGCTTCTGGATGAATGGTCAAACATTCCTATAGACACACTCCTAAACCTTGTGGACAGCTTTCCCAGAAGAGTTGATGCTGTTATAGCTGCAAAGGGTGGGCCAACTCAATATTAAACCCTACGGACTAAGAATGGGATGCCATTTAAGTTCATGTGCGTGTAAAGGCAGGCGTCAAAATACTTTATAGTGTATGTTTGTTTTGTTTTTTTAAACCCTGCATTTCTCTTTTAAGGGAGCACCAGGTATGTTTCTGCATTCACCCTGTATTAAGTCATATAAACAATTATATTTTTTCAGGGATACATTAATTAACTTTTACACTATATTCTTAGTTATATTTCTGTCAACGTTTTTTTAATACTTGTTTAAATTTTGACATATATATATATATATTTTAGTCAACATAAGCATTGGTTTATAAAATATTCAGTGCTTCTAAAACTAGTTGAGTTTTGATGAGTTGTACTTTTTAACACAACATCATTAACTAAAGTGTCCATCTCTTTTTGACAAGACTCTCAGCTAATACAGATTTATATCTATGCAACAATCTTCCTTCAGCCAAGCACATCTAGAGGGGTCCTTGCTCTCTCGTTATCATTACATAGATCCAGGTACTTGTCTGGACTCGAGTGCACAGGACTGAAGTAATGAGGCCATTAGTGCACCTAATGGAATGGCATAATCTTGTTGCTTTATGCTACGTGTTCCTAAATGATGATGAATGGGCTTGTTTTCATTTAGGAATAGCTCAAGGGTTTGGGGCACTGAGTAAGGATTACTTGCTAAAGTGTAAAAATGTGTAGATTTTCATGAAACCACAACAACCCTGCTGACCTGTCCTAGAGAGGGAAAAACCAATTGTTTTGTTGCTATGTTATGATTTGTCTAGTAAGTACCACTTGTTCTATCTTATTTCCATGGCAGTTTTGCTCTGGCCATGGTGGAAAGAGAGAGTAGGAAGTGGACCTAAACTCAAAAAATTCCATATACTGTATAGGGAGCATTTAGAAATGTTAATTGTGCATAAAGTGGGAATAAACACCCTTGTATGATTTTTACCTATAGGCAAGCCAATAATAACGCTAACCTATAGGTACTGTAAACTGATATTCACTTTAGATGCAGCTGGTGACATCACCGCATGCGCTCTGAAGGAATGGCATACCTGTGCTGCTCCTTCAGAGACGTGCCGTAAACATCACCTTGTGCGGGAATGATGTCATCGCCGGCTCGGTCAATCAGATTGCCGAAGCCCGCAAACTTGGAAAGAAGACCAGGTGAAGATGACAGCACCTTCAGCAGTGACAGCATGCCGCTG
Organism: Glandirana rugosa; assembly: GCA_018402905.1. Classification (NCBI taxonomy): domain Eukaryota; kingdom Metazoa; phylum Chordata; class Amphibia; order Anura; family Ranidae; genus Glandirana; species Glandirana rugosa. Next base: position 144,506 of record BLSH010511776.1, on the reverse strand, counting down.
GAGGGCTTCGTTTTTAGGTAAGTCTGCCATAATGGGCTAGTATGAGATGTATTGGATGCGGTTTACTATCGTTTTAAGATTTACCCTGAAATATCAACCTTTTGCATGGAATTCCTCTAGAAAAATAGCAGTGCACTTCCAGGTTTGTGGGGATGCCTAGGCACTCCTGTGCATAAGGATTTGGTGATGTCTGTGCTGCTTACACTTTCAGGTGTTGAAGGGTCTAAGGTGAGGAAACAAAACCCTGCCTTTACCAAGATGGCCGCCTCCACACAGAAACAGTGCAGAACAAAGTAAATAAATAAATATTGCTGTGCCTACCCTTTTAAATATGCATCTGCTTAAATCCTCCAATGATATAGATAAATATCAATATTGATACATAAAGTGCCTCAAATAAACATTCAATCATTCTTTGGGTCTCTTCCAATAAATATAGAATGTTATTATTGTAATAATAACTTCAATGCAAACACACAAAAGCACTCTTCAAATGTCCTTTTTCCATACAAACAGTAATATAGTTCATATATTGGTGTGATCCACACTTTGTGCCAATCCTTAAAGGGTTGTAAACCCTCACAGTTTTTCACCTTAATGCATTCTATGCATTAAGGTGAGAAACCTTTTCTTAGCAGCTCCAGCCGCGGGCTGCGGGCCTCATTGATTGACGCAGCAGGACACAGGAGCACGCCCACACGAGTGCCCCCAGGGAAAGTGCTTCCCTGACGGGGCACTTGAGAAGAGGAGAAAGGAACGCCACTAGGGGACCCCAGAAGAGGAGGATAGGGTCCACTCTGTGCAAAACCGTTGCACAGAGGAGGTAAGCAAGACATGTTTGTTATTTTAAATTTAAAAAAATGAACCTTAAAGTGGTAGTAAACCCTCCTATTATTTTCAGCCAAGGAAGCCGTCATCTTGGCCTCTTTTTAATCTATAACTGCCATGATGCTGCACATGTGATCAGCTATGACACCAGCCATTGGATGATTTGACAGTTTGGTTTAGAGCACGACCAATTGGAATGTAACATTTCCCGCATGTGCCGGAAATGTAACTGATTTTTAAACTGTTAAATGAATGGGTTTACTACCGCTTTAAGTATCGCTTTAAAGGTGACATCAGTGTTTCACACCACCATTCAAACTAATGCTCACCTCCACGTTTGACCTGTCAATCCCAGGTGAAGCCAAGCTTTCCCCACCCTGGGGTACAAAAAAACTGGCTCCTCTGCTTGCCTCCTCCTACTCCTTTGTGATCCTGGATGTTGCAGGCTACTCCGCTAGTTAAGATGTATGGCCCACGGTACCGACACTGCGGGTGGAACACGAGGTATCCTCATAGTGTGGTAAGTTAAAAGCAGCAGATATTTATTACATTTATTTCACGTACATCAAGGTAAAGGAAAACCAGCTTCTACTGTTGTCGCTTCTGGTTTCGGTAATGTCACCCAGCTCCACCCAATGTGTGTCATCACGTAAGGATTGGCACAAAGTGTGGATGACACCAATATATGAACTGTATCACGGATTGTATGGAAAAAGGGCATTTGAAGGGTGCTTTTGTGTGTTTGCATTGAAGTTGTTATCACAATATTAATATTATCTTATATATATTGGAAGAGACGCAGAGAATGATTGAATATTTATTTGAGGCACTTTATTTAAGAAGATTGGTATTTATCTATATCATTGGAGGATTTAAAGTGGTTGTAAAGACACAAGGTTTTTTACCTTCATGTATTCTATGCATGAAGGTAAATCTTCTGTGTGCGGCAGCGCCCACAGCCCCCCTAATACTTATCTGGACCCCTATCGATCCAGCAATGTCCAGGAGAGTCTTGCCTCTCTGGGGACTCGCAGTGATTGGCTATTGGCTCCCACTGCTGCCAATCACAGCCAGTGAGCCAATCAGGAGATGGAGGGGGCGGGGCTAAGTCACAACTCCGTGTGTGTGTGTGTAAATGGACACAGAGAGCAGTGGCTCGGCTTGGGTGCCCCCATAGCAAGCTACTTGCTGTGGAGGCACCTGACAGGAAGGAGGAGGAGCTGCACGGAATAGGTATAACATGTTTATTACTTTCATGAAAAAAAAAATTAAAGCTTTACAATCACTTTAAATAGATGCACATTGAAAGGGGGAGGCACAGCAATATTTATTTGTGTTTTGACTGTAGGGATTGGGGGAACACAATTTTGTTGTTTGCAGCCACCCATTAGTTTAGTTTGGATATTTTACACATATGGGTAGTATAAGGTAGCGCGGGATAGCACATAACTATTGAGGTCTTTTACAGTGAAGAACAAGGTGTGGTAAGTTAGTAATAGGAAACACTCACCTGCTGTGGGATGCAAGGCAATACTGGTGAGTATTTTTTGCCCTTTGCCCTCTCTTGTTTTGGGCTCAGCTTCCAGGGTTTTGTTTCCTCCTTAGGTCAAAATAGGCCTCTCCAAAGAAACAGAACCTGCACTGCACCAGGTAAACATATAAGGGGGTTATATTAAACTATATTTAAACTACAAAGTAAAATACTAAAAACCATCCCCTGGAAGCAATTTACATTATTTTGCAATGCAGGTTGTCTCTTGTTCAAGTTTTACATGTTGATCCTGCCAGTAGGACACTTCCTGCCATAAGATGACAACACTCCCCCTGTTGTCACCCTAGGAAATGTGTTTTCTCTGGAACTATATGACATGCTCTGTGTGTCTACACATCCAGCCAGAATGACTGTGGGATTTTTTCATTCATAAAGTATTTATTTTAAGCAACGCTCAAGTATGCACAAATGTGTGGAACCTAGTAGATTCAGTTACCAAGATGAGCATGGCATTGAAATCTAAAACCAACTTTACAAATAAGAAAAAAAGAAAAAGGTCACACTTAAGGAATGCCTAATATAACTACAGGATTTTTAAAAAATGGCTTTTGGAGATACAGACTTTAGGGTGACCAGACGTACCCGATTTCCGGGGGCAGTCCCCGGATTGGGGATACTGTCCCTGGATAAAGACTGTCTGTCCCTGGATGTGTCCCCGGATTGGAGGAACGGCGGGGGGGCAAGATCTGGCATCTCCCCCTGCATCTCTGGCTGTCAGCTTAGTTATGCAGTGTGGGGAGGTGGGAGGCGGCGATGGGCAGCTCTGTGATGTCCACAGGCTGCGGGATCTCCCTGGGGCTTGTACTTCTCTTCTCGAGTGTATAGAGTGGAGAGAGGAAGGGCCTCTGACCCGGGCATGTATCAGCAAGAGCAGAGCGGCTCGCTTGTACACTGAGGAGTGAAACTACATGCTTGGGTCAAAGGCCCCCCCCCTCTCCACTCTATACACTACTAGCCCCAGGAGATCCCGCAGCCCGCGAACACCACAGAGCTGTCGATCACCGCCTCCCCCTGCTGCATTACTAAGCTGACAGGCAGAGATGCAGGGGGAGATGCTGACCACAGACTGTGATCAACATTCCGGAGAGTAACCATGGGGGTGACAGTGTGGTGTGGGGGGGGTGCAGAGATGTGCTCGGGGTGCCACTGTGGAGTGGGGGGTACAGAGATGTGCTGGGTGTGGGGTGGGGTGGGTGGGGGGGTACAGAGATGTGCTGGGGATTGTAGGTGGAGTGGGTACAGAGCACAGATGTATTAGGCCCCTTTCACACTGGCGGACTGATCGAGTCCCCCTGTCAGATTTTCAGGCAGACCCGATCAGACCATCCATTGCCCTCTATGTAGTGGTAGATGTCAGCGGGCCTGTGTCCGCTGACACCCACCACCACCCGATCTGGTCCACTAAAAACAGACAGATGGGAGATCCATTCCCCATCTATCTGGTGGATTGGATGGTCTGTTTCCATCCAAAAGCCCCATAGAGAGCAGCGTGTCCATGTCCACTCTGCATCAGCGGACCAGACATGAACATGTTATCCATTTGCTCAGCGGTAATCAGGGAAGAGACCCCCCACTGACTTAACTTTAATTTGATTTGTCTGCCTTCACACAAGTCCCGCTTTCTGGGTCTCTCCTTTGACAGACAGCACACTTGTCCAATGCTGGGACATGGGTGCTGTATATCATAGGCAGGAGCCGTCCAGGAGGTGGAACATGTGTGATGGTCCTGCTAATCAAATTTAAGGTTGACACAGCGTGAGACGCTGGCCTGACACACCCCCCCCCCCCATGTGTGTGACACCCGGGGCGGACCATTCCCCCTCTGCCTCAGTACCCGCCCAGGATCTGTGTGATGATCCAGCCATTTTCGGCAGAACACCAGCTGATCCCCTGGACACACGAGGCTGCATACCTGGGCACAGGTGAGGCTGTATTGATGGGCACTGGTAAGGCTGCATTCCAGGGCACTGGTGAGGCTACATTCCTGGGCACAGGTGAGGCTGCATTCCTGGGCACAGGTGAGGCTGCATTCCTGGGCACAGGTGAGGCTGCATTGCTGGGCATTTGTGAGGCTGCATACCTGGGCACAGGTGAGGCTGCATTGCTGGGCATTGGTGAGGCTGCATACCTGGGCACTGGTGAGGCTGCATTGCTTGGCACAGATGAGGCTTCATTGCTGGGCACAGGTCAAGCTGCATTCCTGAGTAATAAAAAAAAGGCTGCATTCCTGGCCACAGGTGAGGCTGCATTACTGGGCACAGGTGAGGCTGTATTCCTGGGCACAGATGAGGCTGCATACCTGGGTACAGGTGAGGCTGCAAACCTGGGCACTGGTGAGGCTGCATTGCTGGGCACTGGTGAGGTTGCATACCAGGGCCTGGTGAGGCTGCATTGCTGGGCACTGTTGAGGCTTTATTCCTGGGCACAAGTAAGGCTTTATTGCTGGGCACAGGTCAGGTTTCATTCCAGAGCACTGGTAAAGCTGCATCCCTTGCACAGTTGAGGCTGCATTGCTGGGCACAGGTGAGGCTGCATTCCTGGGCATGGGTCAGGCTGCATACCTGAGCAGTGGTGAGGCTGCCTAACTAAGCACTGGTGAGGCTGCATTGCTGGGCACAGGTGAGACTGCATTCCTGGGTACTGGTGAGACTGCATTCCTGGGCACTAGTGAGGCTGCATTGTTGGGCACAGGTGAAGCTGCATTGCTGGGCACAGGTGAGGATGCATTCCTGGGCACAGGTGAGGCTGCGTACCTGGGCACAGGTGAGGCTGCATTCCTGGGCACAGGTGAGGCTGCATACCTGGGCACTGGCGAGGCTGCATTACTGGGCATAGGTGAGGCTGCATTCCTGGGCACTGGTGAGGCTACATTTATGGGCACTGGTAAGGCTGAATTCCTGGGCACTGGTGAGGCTGCATTCCTGGGCACTGGTGAGGCTGCATACCTGGGCACTGGTGAGTCTGCGTTGCTGTATATATATATACCTGAGTTTGTAGGATGAGTCTGGCTATACATAAGCCAGCCTCCTCCTCCCAGGTCGCACGGCGTAATTTCCAGTTGTTTCCCCACCCTGCCTTCCCTTCTTTTGAAGGTCCCCTTTTTATTACACCTCAGGTATGCCCACTTCAGGCATACTGAACCTGTGACCGGGGCACACCGCAGGGCACTGGTCTCATAGATTCTTTTCTCACAATCAGCTTCTATGGACTCCGAGTACATATATAAATATATATATGTGTATATATATATATATATATATACACAGTAGTACAGAAGATTGCCAAGACCCTGAAACTGAGCTGCAGCACGGTGGCCAAGACCATACAGGGATTTAACAGGTCAGGTTCCACTCAGAACAGTCTTCGCCATGGTCGACCAATGCAGTTGAGTGCAGGTGCTCAGCGTCATATCCAGAGGTTGTCTTTGGGAAATATACGTATGAGTGCTGCCAGCATTGCTGCAGAGGTTAAAGGGATGGGTGGTCAGCCTGTTTGTGCTCAGACCATACGCCGCACACTGTATCAAATTGGTCTGCATGGCTGCCGTCCCAGAAGGAAGCATCTTCTAAAGATGATGCACAAGAAAGCCTGCAAACAGTTTGCTGAAGACTATACAGAGCAGGATACCTCTCTAAACGGTGTCGGGTTTGTCCCAGACACCTCCAAACAAAACAAATGCAACATTTTCTTTTTGAGTCCTTAGAGCAACCAACTCCCAAGGCGTAGCTCTCTCAGTGTAGTGATACTGAGTTCCAGGCCAGAGCAACACCGAGTTCTCCTCCTGGCCATTTAAAGCAGCTGAAGGGGGATTTGGGTGGACCAGAAACTCCATCCTGGAGCCAGCTCTACCACGGTGGCTGGCCGGACTATTTCTAGTCCACTCCAAGTGAACGCATGCGAGGCGACAGATTCGCCTTGGATAATGTCACAATATATATATATATTGTGTAGGGGGACTAATACTTTTATTAACTAGGTGGACGGTCTCCTCTGAGAATGTCCATGTACTGAGCAGTGATAATTTATCACTGCTTAATAAATGGACACCTCTGTGTTTCAGTGAATTTCTGGTACTGTGATCTCGCTATGTCTCACGAGATTCCAGTATCAGGAGGCATTCTCCACTGTTTGAAGCGTTTGTAGATTGCTTCACATCACAAAAGGAGAAGTGATCTACACCCCTTCATAAACAGGCATCCAGATGAGAACGATCGCCTTTGTGAATCCTGGAGAACCGAGCAGCGGATATTTTCCACTGCTTCATAAACGGACACCTAAGTATATTCAAATCAGCCCACTGGCTAATTGAAAAATGATCAATATATGGCCAGCTTTAAAGGCAACAGCATGGTGAGAAATCCAAAGCCAGATCCCAGTACAACGCCCAAAGGTTGAGGTCAATGTTGTAAATTAAACTCAGGAAACCAGTAGATCAAACCCAGACAAGACATATGAATAGTAAACTGGAGAAAAAAAAGGAAAGACCTAGCATCCTGCCATGAATCCAGAAAAGGCTTTACAACTTCAACATGTTCTTCCTCTAGTAGCTCCTGCTTCCCTTTGAACTTTATGTGTTTATCAATACTTTAATCAGACTCTCTCTCAGACCAGGGTATCTTCAGAGTTTGCTAGAGGTTTCTTGAGAAGAGAGCAATTTCTGCCTCTCAGGTATGTATACCACTGACACCAAGGATCTTTTCGCTATTTGTAGGGAGGGCATTCTTCCCATTGACTACCAATGTAATAAGCATCCTTCTTCCTGACCACCACACTAATGTGCTGTGAGCTGTAGATATAGAAATTATTGGCAGGGGTTTCTGGAGGCCTTAATGTTATTTTAAGGGTTCCCCCATGTTAAAAAAGTTGAGAAAGGCTGACTTAAGCCTCATACACACGGTTCGACGATCGCATACAACAGGTCGTACTCACGACCATTGTATGCGATATCGATCGTTCGTATGCGCGATTTGAACAGTCGAACATGCGACGGTCGTACAAGGGAGTTGTATGAGCAGACAAGAAAACTTGGTCGTACCAACAAGCTCTCATACGACCGTTGTATCGGGTGTACAGAGCAGTTGGTACAACAAAGTTGTATTGTGCAAAACATGCATGCCCAAAGTCAGGAATGGCTGGATGCTAATTACATGCACCTGAACGTTCTTTCCCCGGCCGTACGATCGTGTAGTGCAGTCAGTATGCTGCATACAACAGCCAACATACGATTCAACACGGTCGTACGTGCGATTGTCGAACCGTGTGTACGGGGCATTAGATGCTCCAATGACAGACCTATAACCAGGCAGGTGGGAGATTCAAATTCTGGTGGGTTTGCTGAGATGAATATGCAAAAATAACATACCGGAGTTACAAGTACAGTATACTTTCTATAATGATTAACAAACACCCTCCTAGAGGAAGGAGCCGGCACTCGCACGTCGCTTTGCAGCTATTGAATCCATGCTTTCCCCAGCTTGCACGGCTTCACAGTGCTTCCTCTTGTAAGTGTTTTTTTTATTGTTTGGGGCGAGAATAAAAGCTGTTAAACTGAGAGCATTAGATCATGTCTCTTTCTTTTCCATGCCTTAATGATTTATTTTGGAGTATTGGAGACTGACTGAGAGGAACATGGATGGTTAATCCTTTGGTTGGAAGGAATGGAGATTTAGGCCTCATACACAAGGGCGTATCTAAAAAAATGAAGAAAACGTCGGGTCCGACGTCAAGGAAAAAAAGTTGACGTTTTTCGGCGTTATGCATTGGCGTTTTTGAGCTTAAGAGAGCGTCGGCGTCAATAGGCGTTTTTTAAAAAAAAAAATCATCCCTCTGCTATTTTTCAACCTAAAAACGTCGGCGTCAAAAAACGCCGGTACAATATTAGGTGGCGTTTGTTGGCGTTTTGTGGCGTCGGCGTCAAAAAACGTCAAAACGTTACAGCCTCAGAACGCGATGGCCATGGGTTCTACTTTCTGCTCACTAACGCCGACGCCACCTACAGCTCAAAAAACGCAGACGTTTTTATGGGGCCATTGACTAACATGGAGAGCTGCAAAAAACGCCAGAAAACGCCGGCGTCAAAAAACGTCCGTGTGTATGAGGCCTTAGCCTGAGAGGCATATAAGCACATAGGAAGCCAGAATAGACCCCAAAGAGGGATATAAGCTGTCTTTCTATTTTGCTAAGGTGAGAGGCCAATATAGTTGGTGAAGGATAAGATTTTGACACGTGTGATGTGATTCCTTTAACACGATTGGTGTCTTCACTCTCAGCGCTTTCCACTTATGGATCTACTTTCCTTTATTCATTTGCCTCTTAAAGGAGAAAAGTGATGGACTGTTGAAGCAATATATTTTTGCTTTACTGCTTAAACGTTTTTCACAAAAAAAACACAATTTTTTCACAAACTGAATTGCTTTTTCTGGACTTGGTCATTGTTTGCCCATATATGGGGATATATGTTATGCACTATTATTGCACTTTATTTAGCATTGAATATATCTTGGGAAGGATTGATCACTTGTTATGACACATGATTAATATTTATGTAATTTTTGCATTATTCATGAGCACTTTAGTATAAGTCTATATGTTTTGAATATAGCGCTGCACTTTTTATTTGGTTTAATACTTTCTATAATGCTTGTATTTCCTGCGTATTCTGTATTTATTAGTTTCCATAGTTGCATATCCAAAGACTGCGCAGTCTCATTTTGCCCTCATTGCCTTTGAAAGTTCATGTGACTTCAGGTACAACGCTAACTGGATGGAAAGGAGGGGTCAAGCTTACATCATGAACTCAATGCAAAAGAATATACAATGGGTGAGGTCAGGCTGTGGACACCAGAACATAACACAGATATTGTTATAAACAGGTTTTTTATGCATTTCACATTGGTTGGAGGGGCTTAGTAGATTATACTTTGATTTTATTGAAATGTTGCATCAGTTTTGTGGCAGCCAGCAATCCAGCAGACACATACTGTGCATATTCAAACTTCAGAGGCTTTTTATTTACCTCTTATCGAAGTATAAAGCCAATGAACTATTATAATAATAAATGTATCATACATGTCAATCCAAGGAGCAATCTGATTGCCTTGGTGATCATTCCCCAAATGGACAGAAGCTTGTTAACCCTTGCCTTATGTCAAAGTGAAACTTCAAGTAGAATCATCTGCTAAGAAAGGGTTAAAGCTTTGACTCATTTACTTTTGTGTAAAAATTCCAGCTTGAGATATTCAATTTCATGAGAGATGATCTTTTTACAACAGGCGGGAAGAGGAAAATATATGAAATGGAACCCAGGACTCCCCTTACTCTCAAAAAAATGTTTTTTTCTTTTTAGTCGTGGCTATAATAAATACTGTAAAGGAAAACCCTGGACCTTGGGGTACTACTTACATACTTGCCTGCTATAATGCTAAAGTTTTTTTTTTGCTATAAAAAATAAAGAATGATAATATATACAAAACTAGCACACAGTATCTCACATTTTGTAAATATTTTATTATATATTTTCATGTGACAACACTGAAGAAATTACACTTTGCTGCAATGTAAAGTAGTGAGTGTACAGCTTGTATAACAGTGTAAATTTGCTGCCCCCTCAAAATAACTCAACACACAGCCATTAATGTATAAACCGCTGGCAACAAAAGTGAGTACACCCCTAAGTGAAAATGTCCAAATTGGGCCCAAAGTGTCAATATTTTGTGTGCCCACCATTATTTTCCAGCACTGCCTTAACCCTCTTGAGCATGAAGTTCACCAGAGCTTCACAGATTGCCACTGGAGTCCTCTTCCACTCCTCCATGCTGACATCACGGAGCTGGTGGATGTTAGAGACCTTGCGCTCCTCCACCTTCTTTTTGAGGATGCCCCACAGATTCTCAATAGGGTTTAGTTCTGGAGACATGCTTGGCCAGTCCATCACCTTTACCCTCAGCTTCTTTAACAAGGCAATGGTCATCTTGGAGGTGTGTTTGGGGTCGTAATCATGTTGGAATATTGCCCTGCGACCCAGTCTCTGAAGGAAGGGGATCATGCTCAGCTTCAGTATGTCACAGTACATGTTGGCATTCATGGTTCCCTCAATGAACTGTAGCTCCCCGGTGCCGGCAGCACTCATGCAGACCCAGACCATGACACTCCCACCACCATGCTTGACTGTAGGCAAGACACACTTGTCTTTGTACTCCTCATCTGGTTGCCGCCACACACGCTTGACATCATCTGAACCAAATAAGTTTATCTTGGTCTCATCAAACCACAGGACATGGTTCCAGAAATCTTTGTCCTTGTCTGCTTGTCTTCAGCAAACTGTGTGCAGGTTTTCTTGTGCATTAACTTTAGAAGAGGCTTCCTTCTGGGGCGACAGCCATGCAGACTAGTTTGATGCAGTGTGCAGCGTATGGTCTGAGCAAAGTGTAATTTCTTCAGTGTTGTCACATAAATAGATATCATAAAAACAAATAGTGCAGAGCTAAAAATAGAACTGTATAGATCACAAAAAGTTCATAAGCGATGACATCCAGTGTCTAGTGCAGGTATTCAATAAAGTGCTTCTGTGCCATTCCACCACCACAAGAGATACCAGCCGCTCACCTCACCGCCATGACCCTTATTACGAGGGTCACAGAACGCTTGTTAAATATGAACCGCTGATTTCATGAGCTGCTGTGAATAATCCTCCTCGTATCCAGTAAGGACTGTAGTGTCTGAGGAATCCAGAACCTTCCCAACTCGATATAACCTCTTCCCCTCCTTCTTCTAGAGGAACCTCTTTGGTTAGATACTTTTTTCCAATGCAGCTGCTCAGATATATATGGAGTGTTGTTGGTTAGTACCTTCTTTTTGAAGAAGGGCTGTATGCATAATGCCTCTTACTAAATACCTTGGAATGTCTACTTTCAAAAAGGGGTAATTTGGGGGGTATTTGTACTTTCCTGGCTTGTTAGGGTCTCAAGAAATGAGATAGGTGGTCAGTACATCAGTTGTGATCAATATTCAGTGATTGCCACCATAGCTTGTAGACTCTATAACTTTCACAAAGACCAAATAATATACACTAATTTGTTTTTTTTTTACCAAAGATATATAGCAGTATTTTTTTTTAATTATAGTGCAAAAAATAAAAAACCCAACGGTGATTAAATACCACCAAAAGAAAGCTCTATTTGTGTGAAAAAAAGGACGCAAATTTCATATGGGTGAAGTGTTGCATGACTGAGTAATTGTCATTCAAAATGTGAGAGCACTGAAAGCTGAAAATTGGTCTGGTTTAAGTGCCCAGTGGTCAAGTGGTTAATGATTCATTTTGGAGTATTGGAGACTGACTGAGAGGAACATGGATGGTTAATCCTTTGGTTGGAAGGAATGGAGATTTAGCCTGAGAGGCATATAAGCACATAGGAAGCCAGAATAGACCCCAAAGAGGGATATAAGCTGTCTTTCTATTTTGCTAAGGTGAGAGGCCAATATAGTTGGTGAAGGATAAGATTTTGACACCTGTGATGTGATTCCTTTAACACGATTGGTGTCTTCACTCTCAGCGCTTTCCACTTATGGAGACATGCTTGGCCAGTCCATCACCTTTACCCTCAGCTTCTTTAACAAGGCAATGGTCATCTTGGAGGTGTGTTTGGGGTCGTAATCATGTTGGAATATTGCCCTGCGACCCAGTCTCCGAAGGAAGGGGATCATGCTCTGCTTCAGTATGTCACAGTACATGTTGGCATTCATGGTTCCCTCAACGAACTGTAGCTCCCCGGTGCCGGCAGCACTCATGCAGCCCCAGACCATGACACTCCCACCACCATGCTTGACTGTAGGCAGGACACACTTGTCTTTGTACTCCTCACCTGGTTGCCGCCACACACGCTTGACATCATCTGAACCAAATAAGTTTATCTTGGTCTCATCAAACCACAGGACATGGTTCCAGTAATCTTTGTCCTTGTCTGCTTGTCTTCAGCAAACTGTGTGCAGGTTTTCTTGTGCATCAACTTTAGAAGAGGCTTCCTTCTGGGGCGACAGCCATGCAGACTAGTTTGATGCAGTGTGCAGCGTATGGTCTGAGCAAAGTGTAATTTCTTCAGTGTTGTCACATAAATAGATATCATAAAAACAAATAGTGCAGAGCTAAAAATAGAACTGTATAGATCACAAAAAGTTCATAAGTGATGACATCCAGTGTCTAGTGCAGGTATTCAATAAAGTGCTTCTGTGCCATTCCACCACCACAAGAGATACCAGCCGCTCACCTCACCGCCATGACCCTTATTACGAGGGTCACAGAACGCTTGTTAAATATGAACCGCTGATGTCATGAGCTGCTGTGAATAATCCTCCTCGTATCCAGTAAGGACTGTAGTGTCTGAGGAATCCAGAACCTTCCCAACTCGATATAACCTCTTCCCCTCCCTCTTCTAGAGGAACCTCTTTGGTTAGATACTTTTTTCCAATGCATCTGCTCAGATATATATGGAGTGTTGTTGGTTAGTACCTTCTTTTTGAAGAAGGGCTGTATGCATAATGGGCATAGGTTTGTTTCTTGACCTTGCAGGTTTGTCTGGTGTAGTGGTGGGAGTCTAAGAATATTTTACCCAGTAATGACCTGAGGGAACTCCGAATATTACGTGATGGATAGCAAGTGGGACCTTTTTATTGCCTGGGACAACATTGCTGTACACTGGTCCCAGATTTCTACTGAAGTCCATATATCTCCACACCAACGACAAGCACAGTTAACCTCTTCACAGTCTCAGCCTATTCTCACCACTTGCTATCCATCACGTAATATTCGGAGTTCCCTCAGGTCATTACCGGGGAAAATAATCTTAGACTCCCACCACTACACCAGACAAACCTGCAAGGTCAAGAAACAAACCTATGCCCATTATGCATACAGCCCTTCTTCAAAAAGAAGGTACTAACCAACAACACTCCATATATATCTGAGCAGCCGCATTGGAAAAAAGTATCTAACCGAAGAGGTTATATTGAGTTGGGAAGGTTCTGGATTCCTCAGACACTACAGTCCTTACTGGATACAAGGAGGATTATTGACAGCAGCTCATGACATCATTCATATTTAACAAGCGTTCTGTGACCCTCGTAATAAGGGTCATGGTGGTGAGGTGAGCGGCTGGTATCTCTTGTGGTGGTGGAATGGCACAGAAGCACTTTATTGAATACCTGCACTAGAAACTGGGTGTCATCGCTTATGAACTTTTTGTGATCTATACAGTTCTATTTTTAGCGCTGCACAATTTGTTTTTATGATTTACTACATGGGATTTGATAATTTTGCCTACAGTGTTCAGCGGCTATACGAATATCGATTGCGCTGATAGGTTCATACTTTTACATAAAAAGATATAATAAAATATTTACAAAAATGAGAGGGGTGTACTCACTTATGTGAGATACTGTATGTAGCACCTAAAAAGGGTGAAATAAAATCTCTAAATATCTCTAAAAATATATTTCAACATGTTAGAAGACTATGTTTTAGTTATATATATTGTAATTATTTATGAACATTTCCTATACTGCTTAATTGGTCTTTCAAATGATGTTTCATGCAATTTGCATTCATTTAAATAAAATCTTTGTGCATACAGTATGTAAATATGTAAGTCATGATGTACCCATTTAATGGGTTTTACAAAGCATCCTAGCTTTCTAAAGCAGGAACACAAAATCGTTTTTTTCAGGTGAAGCTTCTAGCTGGACTGCCATATGGAGAGCTAAAGAACATGAAGACGTATGCAGCTGTGTACACAATGGGCTATTTTCAGCAAAGCAGTTAAGGTTAATCTGCAAATGTACAAAAAAAGAGCTGAGCATCGTAATCATGCACATGTAAATATGAAACATTCATATGCAATCTTTCATATTTACCTGACAAAAATGTCCTGAACATTATATTAAATATATATGTATATTAGGGTTGCCACCTCATCCCTTTAAACCCGAACACATGTTAATTACACAGGGCCTGTGGCTGATTAAGGTGGTAATTAAACTCACTTGGTGCCTCATCTGCATTAAATTAGCCTCAGAACAACCTGTGTAATTCATATGTGTTCGGGTTTAAAGGGATGAAGTGGCAACCCTAACGTGTATATCCACTATACATTATCAGATGTAAAACTAATCTCCCCACAATCTCTAGTGGATCCCTTGGAATGCTTAATATAAAATGCGCACCTTGTGTTAGACAAGGTAGGGTAAAGTCAGATTTTATGTCATGTGTTTGTACAGACAATGGAGAAAGTGGAGGAGGAGGAGGAATGCATTAAATCCAGGATCTGGTTCCAGGATTTTATCAAGACCTGCGTCATCATCTTCAGAATCTGACCACCCAAATCTCTGTCCTGGATTCTCTGACATTTTGCATCGCTGTGGATATCAGAAGCAGTGCCTTCCAATTTTACTTACATAATTACGTTATCTCTAGCTTTGTTAGAAAGAATTGCAGTCAGTTTGGATGGCATAATCATTCTGGTGGTGTTAGGATGTTTCCAGACTGCTGAAATCCAGTATGGACACACAATACTTAGTAAGCCACTCTGACTAATGTTCAGTGATTTGGAAGACTGGTTTGGCCAGTTTTATCATTGGGAGCATCACTGCAATGGGGAAAACAAAAAAAGAAAAAAAAAAACACAAAGGAGAAAGTTATCAGCTTTCAGCACCGTCAGGCAGTGCCTTCCAGATACAAGGCTGTTTGCACAGAAGGCAGTCTTACACAATGGAGGAAAGACAGTCCTGGAGCTTAGGCTTGTCCCATCATGTGTTTTAATATACAGTAAATGGTTGGAACTAAAATTTGTAAATGTAAAGCTTGTGTGTAAAACGGCATCTACTAATGGTTTTTATTCCCTGTAAAACTTAAAGGCTAACTCCACTTTCGTGGGAAAAAATAGGAAATAAAAAGAGAATAATAATACACACAAAATATATTGTAATTGGATGTTATTAAAAGTACACTTCCTTTTCAATCTGTAGTTTCCCTAAAATTCAATGCAATATGGCAACCTGGAGACGTACCATACACAGTTGGTGTACAGAACGTCCCCAGAAATGTAATTTCCTGCTTTGTGTGATTGGCTCAATGATTTTCCCAGAAGTCTACACTAAGATACAAGTCAGATTTCAGACATCTCCTGCAACAAACATTTAATTCTTGATGAGATACCAAAGGGCTAATCATATCTAAAGCAGTGTTGCCAACCTCCCGCATCGTTTTTTACTGGCAAATCATGGAAAATCTTACTGGCGGAGCACATTTTTTACTTGCAACCTGAAAATTAACTGAACTCCTATTAAAAACTAAGACAATTGATATTTGAACACAACATGGAAACACTGACAATACTCATATCAAGTAGTTTGCCCAGTTTACACTTAAAAAGTCAGCACAGCATGACAAATTATCAGACCCTGATATTTATAGACAGTTGTAAAAATCACTGATTTTTACAAACTGTCAGTAAATTTACTGGCGGTTGGCAACACTAATCTAAAGGGATTCAGACCCTGCAACTTCCATCATTAGAAAACTGCAAGAGCATCAGCTGATTAATAATGAAAAAGTCACTCCCATTCGCATTCACTGTGCCTATGGATACAAACAGCTTTTCCTTAGAGCAACAAAAGGTAGAAATCTGCAACAACGTTTGTTAAAATCCTTGCAATGTATATAGATTGCCCAGCGAGGATTGTTATTTGAGAATTGAAAATATCTTAGCCATGTTTTGAACTAGAAAATGTTGTCTCATAATAAATGTTGTCTCAGAATGAAATCTGCACTATATATATTTATTACTTTGGTATAATAAATTATTACAAAGCTATCCTTGGATCAGTAGGCCTACAGCCTACATGTAAAACTAGCTCTGGTTCATAAGAAGTATACAGGTGTAAAATCTGACGTGATTAAAGAGTAATTCCACTTAGCATTCCCCTCTGGGTGATCTATGCACATTGCAAGAATTTTAACAAACTTTGTTGCAGATTCCTACCTTTTGTTATTGTGAAGAAATCCCTGTGTGTTTGTCTCTGTCCATGTGGAAAGTGTATCTAATGGGAGTGGTTTCATGATTATAAATCAGCTGCAGAACTTGCCAGGCTCTAATGAGGAAAATTGCAGAGTCTGTTTCCCTTTAGACGTGTTCCTATTTAGAGTATCTCAACAAAAATGACATTTTTGTTGCAGGGGATGCCTGAAATGTAACTTGTATCTTAGTGCAGACTTCTGGGAAAATCAGTGAGCCAATCACACAAGCAGGAAATTATGTTTCTGGGGGGGAGCGTTCTGTACTCATTCTGTACAGAACACCACCAGGTAGCCACCATATTGCATTGCATTTTACAGAAAATGACAGCGCTGCAAAAAGAAAGGTAATTTTTAATAACATTCAATTACAATATGACTTAAGCAATTGTATATACTGTATAAATATTTTGTTTATCTGCTATTTTTCCCCACAAAAGTGGAGTTATCCTTTAAATAAGTAATGTTTCATTTAAGCATAACTTAGGAAAAAAACGTGCTTAAATGAATGTGTAACAGCTGCACTCAGAACAACACTACAAAACACACACACAAAAAATACAAAAATACAAGAACTGCAATCCTTGTTGTTTGGCCAGGGATCTTACCTGTTCTGAGATCCCTGGCCAAACAAGGATTGTAGTCCTTTGCAAAGGACAGAGAGTAATAGATTTCTTCACCCACACTAAAAAACCTGGATAGAAGAACCTCCTGTTGACGGCTACTGTATTCTGCAATTCCATTCTTGTTGGTGTGCCCTGTGGTTCCTCTGTGAAGACTCATCATCCAAGTTCACGCACCTCTGAGCTTGTTTAAACCACCTATGATTTGGGGTCTTAGATTCTGATAAGAGGCTGTGTGTGACAAGGCAGAGGGATGCACCGGAGACATTTTGGTTTATACAATGCAATGATGGACTTATTGCAAATGCCTCATGCACACAGGGCATTTTAAAAATGTCAGCACTACAGCAGCGCTAAGGACTCATACACATGGATGTTTTTTGATGCCAACGTTTTCTGGCGTTTTTTTTTTTTCAGCTCTCCATGTTAGTCAATGACCCCATAAAAACGCAGACGTTTTTGAGCTTTAGAGGGCGTTAGTGAGCTGAAACTAGAACCCACGGCCAGCGCCTTTTGAGGCTGTAACATTTTGGCTTTTTGACACCAATGCTGCAAAACGCTCACTAACGCCGTATCGGCGTTACGTTTTTAGATTGAAAAATAGCAGAGGATTTTTTTTTTTTTTTTAAAGACGCCTATTGACGCTGATGCTCACTAACGCTCACTAACGCCGATGTATAACGACAAAAAATCCTGATTTTTTTCCCTGATGTCGGGCCCGACGTTTTGCTTATTTTTTAAGATACGCCCATGTGTATATGGCCTAAAAATGCATGTTTTGCTGCATTTTACCATTAGCGGTTTGCTGCGTTTTTCATTAAAAACACTCCCTATAATCTAAAAACGCCTAAAAACATCAAACGCAGCTAAACGCGGCTGACGTGTTTTGCCACTTTTAGCCGCGTTTTTGAAGTTTTTTGTTTTTACAGCTCGTTTTTAGAGCTCCTGGAAGCACAGGCTGTGTTTTTTTGCTATTGCCCCTAAACGCTTATGCCTCCAAATGCCTCACATAGGCTAACATGGAGGGGCTTTTAGAGGCAGTTAAAAAAAACATCAAACGCCCCTAACAGCAGCTGTAAAATAACATCCTGTGTGCATGAGGCCAAATAGTTTACATGTGGTGTTAACTTTATTTTTATTTTCTTCATTTTTTTGCTGGTAATATTTTGATGGATTGGATGGGACTGATGATTTCATTTGTTGAAAGTTTTGTTTACTGAAAGATTGGTTAACACTGAATCATACTGTATACACAGTGCAACAGTATTTGTTGTATAGGACACTCAAATAGTTGTCAGTATATTTTAACTGGTGGGTCCCTTTAAGACGTTAGCTGGTGATTAAACTTGTTGCTGTATATTTTAGGTGGATGTACCCTTACTTTTGATTCTATATTAAGAATTAAGATTTATAATTGCAAAAATAGTGCATTGTGTTTTGTCCACCTTATCTTTGATATCCATTGTTTGTTCCCTATACCCAGACCTCTGCTGGTGTGCAATTAAGGAAAGCAGGCTTACATTAAATGAGTGATGCATTGTTGATTGAAGAACTTCTGTGTTCAGTAAATATAAATATAAAAACAATGAAATTGCTTAAGTTCTGTGGTCAGTTATTTACACAGCTTGAACGTTTCCTGTAGCTCCCTGGAGTTTAAAACTTAATTATATTTTCAGCCTCCTGCACTTTGTCTAGTCAATGGTCATGTCTTCCGCAGGCTCTTTACTGCATTATCCCCCCTCCCCACGATATTGCTTCTTATATGTTCTATTTTACCTTAAAGAATGTCCTTTCTGAGGGATTCTTGGAAGAGAAGTCACACTATATATTTTGTGCTGTTTTTGTACATGCTGTGAACAAGGCCATTGTGGTTGAAACGCGTTAACATCTACTGTATATATTCATCTTTTATGCCATTACAATAAACTTAAATACTCAAATAGTCATGGTAATCAATGCAATATGTGAATACAAATTAAGTATCGTGACAAATTAAGAACAATCACAGAACATGTTATAAGTAATGAATGAAAAGTGATAAAAAGAAAAAAATATATATAATGAAAAAAGTTTTTTTTTTTTTTTAAATCTGTGAAAATAAATGAAACGGTCCACATGATTATAAACACTGAAGTGTTGTATTGGAGAAACAACTGCTGATCTACTGTGATTTTCACACATAAACATCTCTAGGGTTTACAGAGAATGGTCAGAAAAAAGAGAAAATATCCAGTGAGTGGTGGAAAATGCCTTGTTGATGTCAGAGGTCAGAGGAGAATGGGCAGACTGGTTGGAGATGATAGAAAGGGAACAGTAACTCAAGTAACCACTCGTTACACCCAAGATATGCAGAATACCATCTCTGAATGTACAACACATTGAACCTTATAGCAGCAGAAGACCACACCGGGTGCCAATTCTGTCAGCTCAGAACAGGAAACTGAAGCTACAATTCGCAAATGCTCACCAAAATTGGACAATAGAAGATTGGAAAAATGTTGATGAGTCTGATGGATCTCAATTTCAGCTGCGACATTCAGATGGTAGGGTCAGAATTTGGCGTAAACAACATGAAAGCATGGATCCATCCTGCCTTGTATCAACGGATCAGGCTGCTGGTGGTGTAATGGTGTGGGGGATATTTTCTTGGCACACTTTGGGCCCCTTAGCACCAATTGAGCATTGCCACGGCCTACCTGAGTATTGTTGCTGGCCATGTCCATCCCTTAATGACTACAGTGCCCCCATCTTCTGATGGCTCCTTCCAGCAGGATAATGCACCGTGTCACAAAGCTAAAATCATCTCACCACTGGTTTCTTGAACATAACAATGAGGTCACTGCACTCCAATGGCCTCCACAGTCATCAGATCTCATCCAATGGAGCACCTTTGGGATGTGGTGGAACGGGAGATTCACATCATGGATGTGCAGCCAACAAATCTGCAGCAACTGCGTGATGCTATCATGGACCAAAATCTCTGAGGAATGTTTCCAACACCTTGTTGAATCTATGCCACAAAGAATTAAGGCAGGTCTGAGGGCAAAAGGGGGTCCAATCCGATACTAACAAGGTGTACCCAATAAAGTGGCCGGTGAGTAATAAAATGAACTGTATGTAGAACAGCTTATATTGTGTTATTTGTGTTTTTTTATAGGAATTTAGCACTGCACTCAACCTGGTGCCCATCATAAGTCTCGTTGAATAAAAGAGGAAATCTATAAAAATGGACGGTGATTTGTTACTAGACCAATCAAGTTCTGCTTCTGACCTGAAATTAGGAGGAAGAGGAATCCCTATAAAGGAATGTTTGAGGTCTCCTGTGTGATGTGCTAAGTGGAGAAGAACTGGGTTTGAAATACAATGGCAGGATGAGATTTCTTTGCTTATATCCTTCCATGGTTTCAAAATATCACAGAGTAACAATAGTTCTGCGAAAAGAAAACACGTTTGCTCAGACACACATTAAAGGGCCATCTGGGTGAGTAAACACAGCGCCTGGCAGTAAAGGGAGCCCGAGACCCAAGATCATTTCACAAACCAATTATAAAAGCAACCTACCCTCCCAATGTGAGGACATTTGTCAACCTTGTAAAAATATTTCATTTGTTGTCAGTGCAGACAGCGGCGATCTTCAAGACAATGGCTGTTTTATAAAAAGGCAAATATTTATAGTTTAACTAATCCTAATTACAGCAAAGTATTTTAAAGAGGTGATTATCATGAAGAAGGACACAAACAAAAGGTTTGCATCACCAAAGACTAAACCATTTTGTTTGGAAGCATAAAACACTTAGGAGTTTATTTATAAGCCTTTTAACCCCAGATTCACACAACTTTCACCTGGGATTCACACATTTTTCCAGTTGAATCCAATTAAAAATGTAAGAACTTTGGGTAAAACAATGTATAAATAAACCCCTTAGGCCTCATGCGCATTTTAAAAACGTCAGCATTACAGCAGCGTTAAAAACGCGCATTTTTCCATTAGCATTTAGCCACGCTTGCGTTTTTTGATGTTTTTACATTAAAACACTGCAGCTCGTTTTTACTGCTTCTGAAAGCACATGTATAGGGATAAAAATGATCCTTACTGAATTATTCACTATTATATATATTCTAAATGGTAGTACTATATACTTGCTTAAGCTAAAAGACAAGAATGCTTATAATAGCTAGAAATGGTAAAGCTTAATATATAGACATATACCTTTGCATGAGTAAAATATAATGCTTAATTATATTCTAAGTTCTTAAAATGGCGTCTGTAATATTACACAAATAACTAAGTGATGATATCTTTGGTAAACAGAAATGTGCCAGGGCATCTGTTTGCCATGCTTAGATTAAGATAAGAAACCCTATAAAAATATGATTGTATGAAGCTCCGATCCAGAGCACATTTGGCGGTCTTTAAAGGGCGTGCTCTCAATACAGCTGTATTTCCTGTCAATAAAAACGTAATTTGGAACTCTCCGTCTGAAGGTTAATATCATTTAAAGATAACCTTATTCACACAGGCTGCCATTTTTTCTACTGCCCCTAAACGATTATGCCTCCAAATGCCTCTGACAGTTTATGGGTGCATGGTGGACACAGAGGGGCTTTTAGAGGCAGTTAAAAAAAAAATGTCAAACGCCCCTAACAGCAGTTGTAAAACATCCTGTGTGCATGAGCCCTTAAAGTGGTTGTAAAGTCAGAAGGTTGCTTATCTTAATGCATTCTATGCATTAAGATAACAAGCCTTCTGTGTGCAGCAGCCCCCCCCCCCCCCAATCAGCCCCTCTAATACTTACCTGAGGTCCTTCTAGCTCCAGCAATGTTGTAGCAATGTCTTGGTCATCCGGGACTCCCCTCTTCATTGGCTGAGACAGCAGCGTGGTGCCATTGGCTCCCACCGCTGTCAATCAAAGTCAGTCAGTCAATGAGCATAGAAATGGGCCGGGGCCGGGCCACAGCTCCGTGTCTGAATGGACACAGGGAGCTGTGACTCGAGTGCCACAGAGCAAGCTTCTTACTGTGGGGGCACCCAATAGGAGGGAGGGGCCAGGAACACAGAAGAGGGACCTGAGAAGAGGAGGATCTGGGCTGCTCTGTGGAAAAACTAGACTTTACAATCACTTTAAAGTAAATCTCCACTTTTGCAGCCATAACACCTGTTCCCTTTCACAAAACATAGTGTAAACATGTATTTAAAAATTGCTGGTGATATTAAAATCTTTCTTTTAACTAAAATAAAAAAAGATGATGTACTTACCTGCTCTGTGCAATAATATTGCACAGAGGGGTCCCTTACCTCTTTGGCAGTCCTCTGCCATTACTGTCTGCTCCTTTTCTCCTCCAGGTGCCCCCTCAGCAAATGCAGTGGTGTGGGGGAACCCATGTGGGCACACTTCAGATCCAGGCTGTGTTCTTCCATAGGCACACTCAGAGCTTGTAAGCGCCGCCCCCTCTCACTGCTCTCAGTAGTTTTACTGACAGCAGCAGGAGCCTATCGTTCCTACTGCTGCCTCTGTCTCCTCTGAAGCCAGGAAGAGGGGAGAGTGGTGCAGCTGAGACAGTGCTTTACCCCTTTACCCATAACATTAATACTTACATTGACCCATCCCTTTACCCCTAATGCTAATGCTTACATTGACCCCCTATTTACCAGTAACACTCATACTTACATTGACCCCTCTTTTTACTCCTAACTAATACTTACATTGACCCCTCTCTTTACCCTTAACACTTACATTGACCCCTCTTTTTGCCCCTAACACTAATACTTACATTGACCCCACTTTTTACCCCTAACACTAATACTTACATTGACCCATCCCTTTACCCCTAACACTAATGCTTACATTGACCCCTTCTTTACCCCTAACACTAATACTTACATTATTATTATTATTATACAGGATTTATATAGCGCCGACAGTTTGTGCAGCACTTTACAATATTAGGGCAAACAATACAATTACAATACAGTTCAATACAGGAGGAATCAGAGGGCCCTGCTCATTAGAGTTTACAATCTAGAGGGGAGGGTCAAGTGATATGAAAGGGCAATAACTGTGGGGGGTGAGCTGATGAAGAAAATAAAAGTGCAGTTGCTAGATGGAGGCAGGATAGGCTTCCCTGAAGAGAAAAGTTTTCAGGGATCTCCTGAAAGTGGATAGATTTGGGGATAGTCTGACAGATTGGAGTAGGGAATTCCAGAAGATGGGAGAGGCTCGGTAGAAGTCCTGGAGGCGAATATGGGAGGAGGTGATGAGGGAGCTGGAGAGCAGGAGGTCTTGGGAGGAACGAAGAGGACGCTTAGGTTGGTATTTTGAGCAGAGTTGTGGATGGCTTTGTAACTTGTTGTTAGTATTTTGAATTTAATTTGTTGGGCGAGTGGTAGCCAATGGAGGGATTGGCAGAAAGGGGTGGCAGACGCTGAGCGGTTTGTAAGGTGGACGAGTCTGGCAGCAGCAATCATGATGGACTGAAGGGTGGATAGACTATTTAAAGGTAGGCCAATGAGGAGGGAGTTGCAGTAGTCAAGGCGAGAGGTGACCAGAGAGCGAATCAAGAGCTTTGTGGTTTCATTGAGAAAGGAGAAGGAAGTTGGGACTTTAAATGAGGATATATAAGGACACCGACCAATGTGCGTTGTACAAACATAATTATTTATTGGCCCTCCAAGGTCCTGGAAAGCAAGGTAAGTACCATACATCATAAACAAAATAATTCCATCACAACATGCATTGATTAGCAAACATATATGCGTTTATGCGTTTAGAACTGCAGAACACTCTGCTTGGAGTAGAGCATTTGTAGGTTGTACAGAAATAATTGTTTATTGACCCTCCAAGGTCCTGCAAGGCAAGGTAAGTACCATACAGCGTAAAAAAAATAATTCCATCACAACATAAATTAGTAAAAAATAGATAGCAAACATATATGCGTTTGTGCGTTTAAAACTGCAGAACACTCTGCCTGGTAATTCGAGTGGAGCATCTGCCATGGCATGAAGTAAAACACTTGGGAATGGATAAAAGGACCATATGGCCCTAGCCATGGTACTCACGCAACTAGTATTCTGGAAGTACAAGTGTTACATTTACTTGTTGTCTTTCAACCTGTGTTTCTATGCTCTGCTTGTACAAATATGTCCTTGTCTGATTTGGGTGTTAACAAACTTATATTTGAAAAAGAAAAAGGACCATATGGTAATACAAAAATTAGCTTTCATTAGAGAGAAGGCATCATCGTAAACCCGGCGCGTTTCGTGGGATAGTACCCACTCATCAGGGGTAGATGCAAACATATCTATATAAAAAAATAAAAGTTAACAGAGTAAAAATATCCAAGGGTCTAATGGCATATCTATGTGATGGAGTACATGATATGGGTACAAAGGGGGGTGAGATAATCAAACCTACCCTTAAAAAACGCCATGTGCGGTGTAGCAATACGGGCCAGGCCGTCTGGACGTCTGTCACGGGAGCTGAGGACACGGTGACATGAGCCAGGGATGGGACCATCACACAGACCACCCGGACAGCAGACATCTGTGGATGAATATGTGTGTGTAAATAGGTTAAATGAAATATGAATGTGTATGAAGGGTGCTGAATGTGAAAACAAAATGGCGAAGCCATACACCAAAACAGGGAAATAGGGAGGCAAAAGGTGAGTGCCTGTGATGGAGTACAAAAAGGCTGGAGTCACAGAAAACCTAGACCAAGATGCATCACCAAGGATGGCTATGGGAGAGGTGCAAAAAGTGTGAGGGAAACTATATGACAAATAATTACCACAGATATGAAGTCAAGGAATAAGTCTGCAACCAGCCATGTGCATGTGTAGTGCTATCACCATGCTGTCTGCCATCAGGTAGACTCTGCATAAATACTCCCAGCCAGCCCAGTAACCCCACCCAATGTTACACAGGCATGGGCAGGTGAGGGAGGGTGTCCGAGCCAGGGGTGGGGTCCCCACACACCTGGCCAGGATCGCTCCACCCAATTGTCAGCCAAGATGGAAACATATCGCTCCTGCCGAAGTGCTCCAGAAGGGGCACTAACAGCATGGGGCGATGGCGTAACATCGATGCGCAGATCGGCCGATCCATCCCGCCCCATCCCCCCAACCACTGAAACCAGGGAAGGAGGGAGGAAAAGAGGGGAAGGAGAGATTGCCGAGAGCGCATCGCAGCTCCCGATAAGGCAAACACCAGCCATACCAACCCAAATGAGCACCAAATGATGTGATCACACCATACCCGACAGAGTGTCCAAGCAGCACTGTTGGACTGCCAGGAAGCAGCATACAATATCAGATAGACAAGTAATAGCAGACCGGGTAGACATCCACCGGTGATTGACTAGCATGTGTTTGTGGCTTCATTGGTTAGGAAGGGACGTATTTTAGAGATGTTACGGAGATTGAGGCGGCAAGCCTTGGAAAGTGATTGGATGTGGGGCCAAAAGGAGAGTTCAGAGTCCAGGATAACACCAAGCACTCTGCCATGTGGGGATGGGTGGATGGTTGTGCCATTGCTCTTGACAGAGAAGTCAGGGGAAGAGGCACATGGGGGAGGAAATATTATGAGTTTGGTTTTGGACAAGTTGAGTTTGAGGAAGTGGTGTGACATCCAGGCAGATATGTCTGTTAGTAAGTTAATGATGCGTGAGGAGGCTGATGGAGTGAGTTGAGGGGTGGAGAGGTAGATTTTGGTGTCGTCAGCGTAGAAATGATATTGAAAGCTGTGGGAGGCTATCAGCTGGCCCAGGGAAGAGGTGTATATTGAAAATAAGAGAGTCCAAGAACAGAACCTTGGAGGACCCCGACAGAGAAAGGAAGAGGAGAGGAGGAAGTAGAATTGTATGTGACACTGAAAGTGCATTGGGATAGGTAGGATAAGAGCCACCGAAGAGCACAGTCACGGAGACTGAGGGAGTAAAGTTTTTTGAGGAAGAGGGGGTGGTCAACTGTATTGAAGGCAGCCAAAACGTCCAGAAGTAGGAGTACAGAGTGGTGTCCATTGTTTTTTGCGGTTAGTAGGTTATTTGTGAGTTTTAGAAGGGCAGTTTCTGTAGAGTATTGAGGGCAAAATCCAGATTGAAGGGGGTCAAGAAGGTTATTCTTAACAAGGTTGTCACTCAGTTGGTTGTAGACCAGGCGTTCGAGGAGTTTGGAGGAAAAGGGGAGCAAGGAGATAGGGCGTAGATTGTTAAGATTGGTAGGGTCCAGGGATGGCTTTTTGAGTATGGAGGTGACCAATGCATGTTTTAGAGCATTGGGGAAGATGCCAGAAGAGAGGGAGAGATTGAAGATGTGAGTTAGAGAGTGCAGGATAGAGTCAGAGGGTGACCGTAGTATTTGAAAGGGAATAGGGTCCAGGTGGCTAGGTGGGCATTAGAAAGGAGTTTAGCAACTTCTTCTATAGTAGCAGATTTGAATAAGGATAGCGTCGATTGTACATGTTGACATGGGGCGTTAACTGGGGAAGATACCTATAGAGTGGATATTTCATCACTAATTGTGTCAATCTTGTTTTTGAAGTGATTAGCGATCTCCTGGGCAGTGAGAGAGTTAGAGGGCGGAGGGGGTGGAGGACGAAGTAGGGAGTTGAAGGTAGAGAAGAGTTGACGAGAAATGGGTGAGAAGGTGTTAATAAGAGTGGTAAAATAGGTCTGCTTGCCAGTGTGAAGGCAGGAATTGTATTTTTGGAGGGCAGATTTGTATTGGTTGAAGTCTTTGAGAGACTTAGTCTTGTGCCACAGATGCTCGCGGCTATGCTTTTTGAGATTTCCGGTGTCGTCTGTTTGCCAGGGTTGCAGGGGTCGAGGCCTGATTCTGTGTGTGGTGAATTTAGCGAGATCGCCCAGGGTGAAGGATAGGGATTTATTGTAGACGGAAGTGGCTTGGTTGGGGCAGGACAGGGGTGAGATTTTTTTCACATTGACAGTTCCCTTTATCCCTAACACTAATGCTTACATTGACCCCTCCCTTTTCCCCTAATACTAATACTTACATTGACCCATCCCTTTACCTCTAATACTAATACTTACATTGACCCCTCCCTTTTCCCCTAACACTAATACTTACATTGACCCATTCCTTTACCCCTAACACTAATGCTTACACTGACCCCCTCTTTACCCGTAACACTAATACTTACATTGACCCAACCCTTTACCCTATCACTAATACTTACATTGACCACTCTCTTTACCCTAACACTAATACTTACATTGACCCATCCCTTTACCCCTAACACTAATGCTTACACTGACCCCTCTTTACCCATAACACTAATACTTACATTGACCCATCCCTCTACCCCTAACACTAATACTTACATTGACCCCTCCCTTTACCTCTAACAATAATACACTGACCCCTCCCTTTACCTCTAACACTAAGGCTCCTTTCACACCAGAGCCGCCCGAGCATTAGCGGTAAAACACCGCTAATTTGCGCCATTTTACCACTCGTTATAGCGGCGCTATGGTGCCGCTATTCGGGCGGCGCCAGTGTGCTTTTAACCCCCCCCCACAAGGGGTTAAACAGAGGTTAAAAATGCCGGTTTGCGGCGCTCCCAAAGCGGTGTTCAGGCGCGCTGCCCCATTGTTTTCAGTGGGCAGGGGCGGTATAGGAGCGGTGAATACATCGCTCCCACACCTCTGTAAAGAGGCGACTTGCAGGACTTTTTTTACCGTGCCGCAAGAGCACTGCCGCAGTGTGAAAGGGGAGTTTTCCAGGCGCTTTTTAGTTGCTATTTTTAGCGCAAAAGCTCCTGAAAAACGCCTTGGTGTGAAAGGGTCTAATACATTGACCCCTTCCTTTTACCCCTAACACTAATACTTACATTGACCTTCTCTGCAACCTTAACACTAACATTCACACTGACCTTCTCTGTAAATCTAACACTAATGTTCTCCCTGGCCCTTTTTATAACCCTAAACCCCTAGTTTACATACTGATCTATTTTGCTGTGTAAACAAGGCAGATCTCCGTTCTGACAGGGTAGATCACACAGATCCTGTCTTTCTGCTATGCAGGAAGACGGATCTGTGTGCTTCCCCAGGCAGCCCATCCTCCATACAGTTAGAAACAGGGGTGGGCTGGGCCGGAGGACAGGGTGGAAATTTCCCCCCAGGATGCCTACCTTATCTTTAAAACGGCCCCTGCCTGTCTGTTACTTTTTTTTCCATGGGCAGAATGTGTGGCCGTGAGATGTGCCAGGAAGGAGGCAGGTAGAGGCAGACAGCTGGGAGAGGACTCGAGCCTGATATGCAGTTTAGTGGGGAGGAGGAGAGGAGCAGCTCTATGGTGCCCGGCGTCTCTGTTTACACCTCCGGCCAGCAGCAGTGTACACTTGTAAAGGGACTTTACGGTGGAGGGGGAGGGGCGTCTGACCCAGACAGGCATCGGCTGTGCACAGGGAGTTGCTTGGCACTATAGCAGGCATCAAAGAGCTATCAGCTACAGAGGGGAGAGGGTGTGTGTATGTGAATGGGGGGATGTGTGTGTGTTGCAGAGATGTGCAGCAGAGTGTACAATACATGTGCTGAGGGTGCAGAGGTGTACATGGGGTGCTGAAGTGGCCTGGGGTGCAGAGGTGTGCTGAGGTAAAAATGTTTGCTGGGGTTATGGAGGTGTACTTGGGGATACATATGAGGGGTACAGAGGTTTGTGGGGGGTATGGAAGTGTGCTGGGGGCTGTGAAGGTGTACAAGGGGGTGTAAAGATATATGTGGGGGTGCAGAGATGAGCTAGGGGGTACGGAGGTGTCCTGGGGGGTACAAATGCATGCTGGGGGTACAGAGGTGTGCTATGGGTATGGGGTGTTTTGGAGGTGCAGAAATGTGCTGGGGGATACAGAAATGTGCTGATGGGTATGGAGGCGTGCTGTGCTATTTGTGGAGCAGTATAATGTATTATTAGTGGTGGAGCAGTGTACTGTATAAGTGGTGGAACAGTGTACTGTATTAGTGGTGGAGCAGTGTACTGTATTATTAGTGGTGGAGCAGTTTACTGTATTATTAGTGGTGGAGCAGTGTACTGTATTAGTGGTGGAGCAGTGTACTGTATTATTAGTGGTGGAGCAGTGTACTGTATTAGTGGTGGAGCATTGTACTGTATTATTAGTGGTGGAGCAGTGTACTGTATTAGTGGTGGAGCAGTGTACTGTATTACTAGTGGTGGAGCAGTGTACCGTATTATTAGTGGTGGAGCACTGTACTGTATTATTAGTGGTGGAGCAGTGTACTGTATTAGTGGTGGAGCAGTGTACTGTATTAGTGGTGGAGCAGTGTACTGTATTATTAGTGGTGGAGCAGTGTACTGTATTAATGGTGGAGCAGTGTACTGTATTATTAGTGGTGGAGCAGTGTACTGTATTTGTGGTGGAGCAGTGTACTGTATTATTAGTGGTGGAGCAGTGTGCTGTATTATTAGTGGTGGAGCAGTGTACTGTATTAGAGGTGGAGCAGTGTACTGTATTAGTGGTGGAGCAAAGTACTGTATTATTAGTGGTGGAGCAGTGTACTGTATTATTAGTGGTGGAGCAGTGTACTATATTTGTGGTGGAGCAGTGTACTGTATTATTAGTGGTCGAGCAGTGTACTGTATTTGTGGTGGAGCAGTGTACTGTATTATTAGTGGTGGAGCAGTGTACTGTATTAGAGGTTGAGCAGTGTACTGTATTAGTGGTGGAGCAAAGTACTGTATTATTAGTGGTGGAGCAGTGTACTGTATTAGTGGTGGAGCAGTGTACTGTATTATTAGTGGTGGAGCAGTGTACTGTATTTGTGGTGGAGCAGTGTACTGCATTATTAGTGGTTGAGCAGTGTACTGTATTATTAGTGGTGGAGCAGTGTACTGTATTTGTGGTGGAGCAGTGTACTGTATTAGTGGTGGAGCAGTGTACTGTATTATTAGTGGTGAAGCAAACTGTAATATTTGTGGAGCAACTCTAATGCAAATTAAATCCTTGCACCAGCCCTGAAGCCCAGCGCAGGACCTGCAGTCAACTTTTAAGGTACGCTAATTTCATATTTTTACAATAACACTGTGATTAGAGAGACAGGGGCAGACTACAAGGGGCATTGTGATGGGAGGCCGTGAAATGTGTGCAATACATATTCTTAAAGACATTACAAATTTTTGTGGGTGTTTTTACATTTTAAAGTTGGGGGGTGCCAGATATAGGTTCCGCCCCGGGTGCCAAATGCTCTAGGTATGGCTCCTGCTCAGAGGCAGGCAGAAGTAGGGCACGTGGCATGCCAGAGGATGGGACTCGTCATGAGCATCACGTCGGGTTGAGGGCTGGAGCCACGCTGGCTTGAGGAGTGGCTGCAAACCAAGTTGCAACTTTTTTCGAGCAGAGAGAAAAGACGTGAGAGAGCACCACTGCAGCTTTTGAGTGACACGAGCAGGCAGCTGAGTGCTTACCCCTCACCACTACACTCCCAGAGTCTTTGAAGAAGAGACAAGCAGAGCAGAGAGGCAGCTTGGAAGTTATCCCCCCCCCTCGAAGAGGCCATGCACGGTGCAAGGACTTGCTGAGGTGAGAGAGACCCAGACCATGATACCTCCAGCTGACCCCCACATCCAATGGGCACTGATCAGGCTGCACTGATAGGCACTGTCTGCACTGGTGAGGCTGTATTTATGGGTACTGATCAGGCTGCACTGATGGGCACCATCTGCACTGGTGAGGCTGCGTTGATGGGCACTGATCAGGCTGTACTGATGGACACTGCCTGCACTGGCGAGGCTGCATTGATGGGCACTGATCAGGCTGCGTTAATGGGCACTGATCAGGCTGCACTGATTGGCACTGTCTGCACTTGTGAGGCTGCATTGATTGACACTAATCAGGCTGCGTTGATGGGCACTAACAAGGCTGCGCTGATGGGCACTGGTGTCTGATCAGGCTGCATTAATGAGCACAGACTAGGCTGAGCTGATGGGATGGGCGCTGGCGAGGCTGCTTTGATGGGCTGATTCGGTGGTTCAACGGGCCACTTAACTGGATTTGCCCCCCAGGCCTAAGACTGCCAGCCCTCCCCTGAGAAAACACAAACAGGGAACACATTTAACCCCTTGATCGCCCCGATGTTAACACCTTCCCTGTCATTAGTACAATAACAGTGCATATTTTTAGCACTGATTACTGTATTAGTGTCACTGGTTCCCAAAAAAATGTCAAAAATGTCAGCTAGGTGTCGCACTTATGGGCACTGATAGGTGGCACTGATATGTGGAACTGATAGATGGCACTGATGGGTGGCACTGGTGGCCACTGATATGTGGCACTGGTGAGCACTGATAGGCGGCATTGATGTGTGGCACTGTTGGGCAGCACTGATGGGCATTGGTGGGCAGCACTGATGGGTACTGAAAGCCAGCACTAACTGGCATCAATAATCGGCATTGATTGCTGACATTGGTGGGCACTAATTGCTGGCACTGGTGGGCACTGATTGCTCTTTTTTGTAATCAGGGCACTGTGAGGAGATGCTGCTGATCGGCTCTCCTCGCCACACACTCTGTCAGTGTGAGGCGATGAGAGCCGATTACCGGCATTTCCTGTATTTACATGTGACCGGCTGTGATTGGACACATCTGACCACATGGTTAAAGAGCCACGCCAGAGATCAGGGTGGTGCGGTGTCCTAGCAACATGGCGCGGCCACAATCACCGCGTGTCCCCGTAGCAAGCGGGAGCGGCCGCTCGGGTGCGCCGTCATATGACGTCCACCCAGAATCAGAGCCGCACTAATTATTTTATATTAACTTTGGAATTTGAAATTTGTGAATGTCCTCATAAATTGTGTGTTACATCTCCTCTCCGATGAGCTGCAGCTGCACCATGTTCCAGTATGCATTCTAGTGGCAGTTGTGGAAGAGAAAGCTAAGTGTCGACATTTAAGGGAATGATGCATTATGCTGAACATGTGAAGTGGATAGAGCTCACAAGGGGGGCATCTTTGGTTTAGGCAAGTACTACCCCAGTGGCCATCTTGGAGTTGGGCAATACTGTATGGAAGCCATCTTGGAAGTGGGCAAGATGAGAGGGTTACCAGGAGTGGGAGGCAGGCAGTAGAGTTGTGGAACATGGGTTTAACCACTTTTTGCCTGGCCTATAGCAAAATGATGGCTAGGTGGTGGTTTAATTGTTCTGACTAGATATCATATGACACCCTTCAAAGCAAGCCGCTTATGCGTGCCCATCGGTGGTGCAGTGTGTTGCTTGGACACGCCGCATCTCCGATCACAGTAAAGAGCCTATGACGCAGGCTCTTTACCATGTGATAAGCTGTGTTCAATCACAGCTGATCACAGTGTAAATAGGAAGTACCAGTTATTGACATTCCTCTTCTCACACTGACAGCGTGTGAGTAGAGGAGAGCCGATAAGCGGCTTTCCTGACAGGGGGGGATTTGCATTGATAATCAGTGCATTGATTATCAGTGCAGCCCCATTAGCAATACCCACCAGTGATGCCAATCAGTGATACCAATCAGTGCCCACCAGCATAGGCGTGCGCAGGGGGTGTGCCTGGGCACACCCTAATGCCCCGGCACACCTCAGGGTTAGAATGTGTTTGTGATCGCTCCATTTGGCACCCCTGCTAAGTTGTAGATCTGCAAGTGGGACTAGCTTTTAGCTGGATGTCAAATCCCTGAGAGAACTGCAGGCACTAGCTGCGGAGTAAGCCGCATTTTCCGATACTCTCTCTGTAGTCCCGGCTACAGCATCTCTGACACCTGAATATCACACCGCCTCCTGCTGTCAGGGATGATAT
This sequence comes from Glandirana rugosa, assembly GCA_018402905.1. NCBI lineage: Eukaryota > Metazoa > Chordata > Amphibia > Anura > Ranidae > Glandirana > Glandirana rugosa. The sequence goes on along the minus strand of BLSH010511776.1, from coordinate 111,648 downwards.
AGCCGGGACTTTAGAGGCGGCATGGGAGAACTCCTGACTGCTTACTACACAGCTGGTAGCTGCAGTCCTCACAGGAGTCAGTGGTTACAAACAGTCCACCACCCTATGCTTTGTGTAACCACACAAATCTTGAAATTGAAGACTGCTGTCTCTCTCCTGGGGCCCTGGTTTCTCTGGGTGAGTCTGGGCTTTCACATCTCCAGTACAGGAAGAAATCATGCCCAGCGCACAGCACAGCTCCCCCTAGGGGCAGACTGAGGATCTCAGAAGATGGATGGTGGCCTGCATTATGGGAGTCTCCTTCTCAGCCTTCTATACAAATCTGTGCTGAAAACCTGCAGGGAAGATTTACAGAAAGAGAAAGTAACTTTCTTCAATAGGATAAGAATTACTGGGACTTCTGTTACATGGATGTATTCCATATACACATTATAGCGTATTAAAATCATTATTTTTTTAATAAGATATAGTATATATGTGGGATACATCTACGGAACACCTCAGAAGCCCCAGTAATTCGTTCGCCTACACAGCAAGGAATGTGATTTTATAACACCTTCACCTAGAGATCCCCATACCATAGAGGGTCATTAACCCTGTATAGTATGATGGGTGGGCTGGAGTGTGACCACAGCCAATGATTTACATAGGAGCCAAGTCACAGCAGCGGAGGATGCCTACTGGACAAAGTAAAGGTGGGTACACACAGATGGCGACTTGTCCAGTTCAGCAGGACTCGCTAAATTTCATTGTATCCCTGTAAGACAGAAGCCAATCAATAGATCCGCTTCTCTTAGCCCTGGTTCAGATATGTGCGATGCAGGAACCAGCGGGATTATAGAGCCGATTCCCACATCGCATTCTTCCCACCGGCAGTTGACACTGCCTTCTGCAAACCAATGCGGGTGTTATTACAAAGTTAATGACACCCCCCCGTTTGGTTCGCAGTGTGAACTCACACATGAATCGGATCGCATGAGTGAGAACACCCATGTGATGCGATTCCACTGTGGGGAAAAAAGGTACAGGCACGCACCTTTTTTTTGTGAATCGAATGCGAGTTCAGCTATATAAGCGTACGGCTGAACTCACACTGCTCAGAGATCGCATGTGATTGGCACCTGCAGTGCGGGTGCGAATCACATGCAATCTCTGAGAACACAGTAGTCTGAACCCAGGCTTCAACAGGAATGCTTGAAACCTTGTTCAGTCAGCAGCTTGCAGCACTAATCAGTGTATAGTGATGGTGGAGAGTCCCCACTGTCACAATACAATGTCCCTGCAAGGGGGATTCTTGCATCCACATTGCTTATGCAGAACATTTCAGTTAGCAAACTGAACAAAAAAAAACTGTGTACATGTACCAACTTAAAGTGGTTGTAAACTGCAGCAGTTTAAAAAAAAAAAAAAACATTTCCCTGGAAGGCAATTGCATAATGTGCTAGTATGCATCCCATACTAGCACATTATGAAATGCTTGCCTTCGAACAAAGCACTCTACCAGGGCTTACCTCCTCCACTGGCCTTCCTTTCAGGTTCACGGGCTCCGGCTGTATGAGTGGCTGGAGTCAACATGACGTCACTCCCGCACATGCAGAGAGCGTTTAAGAGGTGGTGAGGAGACATTGTGTCGGCTCCACACAACCCACTTTAACCCCTTGAACTCCATGCTGCACACAGTTGTGGGCTGCTTGCAGAGTGCCACCTTTCACTTGAATGGGCCAGTGGGTGCTACACCTTATGAAAGCAATAGGGGGTTCAACTGCAGCTGCAGCAGGTGAACATGCCCAGCTGCTGCCTCTACAGCTAAAAGATGATAGTAGTTAAGGGGCAGTAAAAGCACAGCTCAACAATAGGGTTTTACTGCACCTCGACCGCTAGTGTGAACCATTAAGCTTTAATAAACTTTATATATATATATATATATATATATATATATATATTTTTTTTTTTTTTTTACATTGCATTGATAAGTGTTTAATACATCTTTTAATACATTTTAAAAAGGTTGTTTACATTTATTTCTAAAAGCGTGCTCGTGTGTGTATATATGTATATATACATTAGTGTTTGAGCTTTGGGGTGCACACCCTAATGTAATGGGCGCATGCCTATGCCCACCAGTGATGCCAATCAGTGGCCATCAGTGCTGCCAATCAGTACTCAACAGTGACACCTATCAGTGCCGCACATCAGTGCACTTCAGTGCCGCCTATCAGTGCCCATAAAGGCTGCCCATCAGTGCTGTATATCAGTGCCGCCTATCATTGCTGCATATCAGTGCCTCTTCATCAGTGCAGCCTCATCAGTGCCCGTCAGTGCAGCCTCATCAGTGCACATCAGTGAAGGTGAAAATTACTTATTTAAAACATTTTGTAACAGAAACTAAGAAAAACAGTTTTTTTTAAAAATGTAGATTTTTTTTTTTATTTGTTTAGCAAAAAATAAAAACTCAGTAGTGTTTAAATACCACCAAAAGAAAGCTCTGTTTCAAAAAAGATAAACATATCGTTTGGGTACAGCATTGCATGACCGCGCAATTGTCATTCAAAGTGTGACAGGGCTGAAAGCTGAAAATTGGCCTGGGCAGGAAGGGGGTGATAGAGCCCTGTATTGAAGTGGTTAAAGACTCAGCTGCATTTACAAAGTAAATAACGCATCAAGATTGCTTTAAAGGGGTAGACAGAAGCTCTCCTGCCCACTATACATAGCCACAAAGGATTGCTGTGGGCCTGAGTAAAGTTACCATACCCAAGTTATTGCAAATAACTCAAGCTGCATCCCAATACTGTTGCTACCAACTGAATAAAGCCTCCCTCAGCAGAGAGCAGACCAACTGCTGGCAAGGAAGAACAGAGAGAATAAGCTGGTACTTTGTGTTCAGCCTGAGGCTTTGCCCCTGCTGGCCATTTTCATTTAAGGTAGGGAAGTTTACCATGAGTGGAGAAGAACCAGGGGGGTCAGGTAAGAAACCAGAAGAGGCTCTAGGTAAGAAACTTGCTACAGCATTTCTTCAGTTGGAAGAAGTAGCCTGCATGGTCTTTCAGGGACAGGTTCTCTTTGAGACAGTCCATGTCAAAAGCATTAGAGATGCGGCCGAAGTTGAACACTTGTCATTACTAGAGGAAGAAGGCTAGAGTACAGATTTCAAGGTCTTTTTCTCTTTCTAATTGTTAAGAAGTGTCTTTTCTCCACTTGCGGCCTCTGCATATCCTCTGAAGTTTTTCTGGGTCAAGGTGTTTCTGTCCCCATTGTGGTGGCAAATAGTTCACTATCCAAAAGCCCATGGTGGCATTACCTGGTAATCATCTTGGAGCTTTACAGGGCTGGGTTCAGATGCAAGTTTTCTGTAGAAAAATACAACATTTGCATTGCCCCCCTTCAGCTGGGACACTGTTTGGCTTTGGTGGGCATCAAAGATAATTAATGTTTCCAACCCTTAAGCAATCTGTGCCTTGCTATCGGACCCATGCGCTACCAATTTGGGATGCTGCCCCTCGTTTATTGGTCAGCACCTCATGTATTAGGTTACTGGACCCCTACTAACCTCATTGCCTTCCTGAAATATTCTCATATCAGAGATCATTAGATGGGAAATAATTGGTGCGGGCTCTATCGAGCAACCTGACATTGTCCTCCAGATATTCCAGTAATTTTGAATAGGTTCAGAGCCTTCAGAGGTCATTGCTGGAACCAACTCACCTTGGGAATGTCTAGATGGCCCTGCTAACAGCTCAGGACAGAGAGCTGTTCCTCGTTGATAACTTTTCACACTCTGGTCTCAGATTCAAACTGTCTGGTCCAATAGTGATCTGGATTGCTACTTTAGTATGAGAGGCCTAGAACCAGGCCTTTACACCTTTACAGGCCTCTGTTCTTAGAGGGACAAGTTGACTCAGTCTTGGGTCAGGTGATTTCCCTATTGCTGAGGCTCAGTGATCTGGCTCCCGAGTAAGGAAGTCTTCTCCTCCTGTTTTAACGAATCCCCATAGAAAGATACTTACAAACAGTGAATTGTTCTGGGGAAGAGACCTAGACACCCTTGATATTAAGGGGCTTGGTTGCCTTTGGCGCCTTATTTACCGAGGTAACATCCAGAAGTTCTGGGCTGTTTTATACAGTCTGTATCCAAGCAGACAATGCCATGAAGGTGGCATACTTCAATTTTCAGGTGGATCCAGAGTTTTGCAGTAGCAAAAGATAGATTGGTATCCTTGCCAAAATGTCAGGCTCCAGCCTTGTCAGGCATGAGCATTCCAGGTATAAATAGTGGCAGGCAGACTGTATCTGACAGCAGTGCATAAACCTGTGAGACTGATTTCTACCCCTAGAGCTATTCTTGGAGGTGTGTCCCAGGTAGGCAACTTCAGAGGTCGACTACCAGGCCCCTGAGGTCAAACTAAAGGCTAGACAATTTTAGCTCAGGTGCAGTGGTCCTCTGGTAGGATGCTCCCGTGACTCTCAATATATACTCTGTGGGCGATTAGCTTGCAGGCATTTTTCCTTAAAATCTGGCGGCTTGCCAGGTTTATTAATAAAATAAGGTTTTCAGGTAAAACAAAACAAAACATAAAAATAAGTCCTTGCTGTCCGAGGTTAAACTAAACAATATAGTTTCCTCACTATACGGTGGGGGGCTGGCCCCCGACACCCACAAAACATTAGAGAAAAGGCGAACCTTGTCTTTCAAAGCCCAAATAGACACAGAGCTCCCTCGGATCCCTCTCTCTGAGTTTCAGGCCAGAGCTCTAGTGAGATCTCTTCCTGGTCATTGAATGCAGCTGAAGTGGGGTTTGGGTGGACCAGAAACTCTGGGCCGGAACCAGCTCTGCCACAGTGGCTGGCAAAACCCGGGTCGGACTCTCACTAGACCACTCCAAGTGCACACATGCTTGGCGACAAATATCACCCGTCCATTATTGCGCCTTGCATAGCGTCACATATCCCCCCCCGCTCAAGCTCCTGGGGCGGAGCCACTGTCCCCACCATACAGTGGACCCGGGAAAGGCCATTGGTGTTATTTTGGAGCCTTCCCACCCGGTGTTCCACTGTGAACTTGAATGGCTGTAGGACCAGGAACCACCTAGCCACCTAGCTATTTTTCTTCTTGTTGTTACACATCCACTTCAGGGGGCATGGTCGGTGACTAGCCTGAATGACCTTCCTAGCAGGTAGTACTTCAGGGCCTCTAAGGCCCACTTGATAGCCAGGCACTCCTTCTCCGCAATGGCATAGTTCCTCTCATACCTGTTAAGCTTCCTGATTAAGTAGATGACCGGGTGCTCCTCACCATCTCTGACAGAGACAGAACAGCACCTAGTCCCACCTCAGAGGCGTCTGTCTGTACAACGACCTCTTTTGTGAAGTCTGGGGTCACGAGCACCGGTTGTACACAAAGGGCCTGCTTCAACTTCTGGAATGCCTTCTCGGCTTCAGGATTTCATTTAACCATGCCCGACCCTCTACCCATTGTCAAGTCGTTCAGAGGGACGGCAATGGTGGCAAAGTCGGGTAGGAAATGCCTGTAATACCCTGTAATCCCCAGGAAGGCCCAAACCTGTTTTTTATTTACCAGTTGAGGGCACTTTTTAATTGCCTCGATCTTGTTGGTCTGGAACTTGATCAGTCCCCGACCACTGACATACCCCAGATATTTGGCTTCCTCCAGACCTTTTTTTGGGTTGGCTGTTAGACCCGCTACCCTAAGGGAATCTACCACTGCTTGAACTCAGGGCAGATGCGATTCCCAATCTGGGCTGTGGATGACCACATCATCCAAATAGGCGGCTGCATAAGGGCGATGTGTCCTCAATGTTTTCTCCATCATTCTCTGGAATGATTCAAGGGCCCCATGCAGCCCAAACGGCATTCACTTGTACTGGAAGGACCCCTCGGGAGTAGAAAAGGCTGTTTTTTCCTTTGTTGACTCCGTTAGGGGGATCTGCCTGCCAGTAGCCCTTAGTTAGGTCTAGGGTTGTTATGTATCGGGCCCTCCCAACCTGTCTACAGGTTCGCCTACCCGCGACATCGGGTATACATCAAATTTAGACACGTCATTCAGCTTCCTGAAATCATTACAGAACCTGATAGGGCCATTGGGCTTTGGGACCAGCACTATGGGGCTCAACCAGGCGCTGTGGGACTCCTCTATCACGTCCAACTCCAACATGATTTTTATTTCCTTCGCAACTGCCTCCCGTCTAGCCTCAGGTATCCGGTAGGGTTTTACATTTACACGGACCCCTGGTTCCGTAACTATGTCATGTTGTATTACGGTGGTCAGTCCGGGCAGGGGAGAGAAAAGGTCTTAATTTTTACTTATAAATTCTTTTACGTCATTTTGTTGCGTCAGTGACAAGGACAAGGAATTATGGGGACGTCCGGGGTCAGGGGTAGCCTGTTCTTTTGGGGAGTGGGCACTGCCAATAAACTCTCTCTGTCCTTACACGGTTTTAAGAGATTAACATGGTAAATCTGCTCCGGTTTCCTTTTCCCTGGCAGGCAAACTTTGTAGTTCACTTCCCCCACTCTTTCCCTAATCTCAAAGGGACCCTGCCACTTTGCTTTTTAATTTCAACTGTGGGGACTAGTACCAGCACTCTGTCTCGGGGGTTAATAGAATGGGTTTTGGCACCCCGATTATAAACCCTTCTCTGAGCTTCCTGGGCTCGCTCCATATGCTCTTGCACAAGGGGCAGGACAGCTGCGATTCGATCCTGCATCAAGGAGACATGCTCTATGACGCTTCTATATGGGATGGCCTCTCCTTCCCACGTCTCTTTTGTGATATCCAGCAGCCCCCTGGGATGTCTACCATACAAGACTTCAAAGGGGGAATACCCCGTAGACGCCTGCGGAACCTCTCGTATGGCAAACATGAGGTACAGCAACAAAAAAATCCCAATTTCGCCCATCTTTATCCACCACCTTTTTTAACACACTCTTGAGTGTCTTGTTATATCTTTCCACCAGACCGCCAGTTTGGGGGTGGAAAACAGATGTAAGGAGATGGGAGATTTTGTACAACTTGCACAATTCTATGGTCACACTGGACATGAACGGGGTACCCTGATCCGTCAAGATTTCTTTAGGAATCACCACCCGACTAAACACCTGGACCAGCTCCTTGGCAATAGTCTTAGTTGAGGTGCTCCGCAAGGGTCTGGTTTCAGGATAGCGGGGGATCACCAGGATGTGCTGGTGTGCCCAGGCAGATTTTACTACTGGTCCCACGAGATCCATGCCAATTCGCTCAAATGGGACTTCAGTTATGGAAGTGGGACAAGGGGACTACGGAAATGGGGTGGCGGGGGCCTTCATCTGACAGTCAGGGCATAATTCAAAGTATTCTCTGACATCTGCATATAACACAGGCCTTCTGCAGGTGGTAACTGGCACGTATCATCTTTTGTTCCACTGTCACAGGAGGTTGCGACCCCTTCTTCAACTCCAGCAACTCCTGCTAAGCTGCATTGGCCTGTGCGATCTGTTGGTTGGTTTCCCGCTGAGCCGCAGTGGCTTGTAGCAGGGCCTTCATCATCTCCTCCATTTTGGAAAGACGTCCGCCGAACTTCACCACGTGTGGGCGATTAGCTCGTGGGGATCAGCTTTCCGGAGGAACAGAGTCAGCGTGCAGACATTTTTCCTTAAAATCTGATGGCTTGCCAGGTTTATCAATAAAATAAGTTTTTTAGGTAAAACAAAACAAAAAATAAGTCCTTGCTGTCCGGCACTAAACTAAACAATATAGTTTCCTCACTATACGTGTGGGGCTGGCCCCCAACACCCACAAAACATAAGCAAAAAGGCAAACCTTGTCTTTCAATGTCCAAACAGACACAGAGCTCCCTCTGATCCCTCTCTCTGAGTTTCAGGCCAGAGCTCTAGTGAAATCTCTTCCTGGTCATTAAATGCAGCTGAAGAGGGGTTTGGGTGGACCAGAAACTACGGGCCAGAACCAGCTCTGCCATGGTGGCTGGCAAAACCCGGGTCGGACTCTCACTAGTTCATTCCAAGTGCACGCATGCGAGGCGACAAATATCACCTGTCCATTATCACGCCTCACATAACGTCACACCTTCCATTGCTTGTCTCGCATGTTCGGAATGGAAAGCATTCCGATGTTCCTCATTAATCCAGACAGATGTGGTACATCAACCTAAAAGGGATGCCGAACAGTTGCCCCAGGGGGTCTACTGGATCAGGATCATCTGTTCCCAAGGAATGTGTTTTGCCATCTAGCTTCAAGCTGCCTTTGACAGCTTGATGATTGAAGCTCAAATGATGAGACTTCTTCATGTTAAATCTATTTCTGGACACGTGATGCATGCTTATCTTGTTATAAGCCTCAGGACTTTCTCCCCAGGAGTTTCATTGCTGGACATGTCCTCTCCTGCAGCTGGGCCTAGGACAGCATTTAGCTCTTAAAGAGGAAATAAACCCTGATGGGGTTTACTTCCTCTATGTTACCCTACAATGTAAAAGCATAATGGGCTAGTAGGCATTGCATTTTAGCCCATTATGTGCCACTTACCTGCATTGGAAGCCAGCAATGATCAGCGATGTTCCCGCTCCAGGCCGTCTCCATCTTCTGCCCCTCTTCCTTCCGGGGCCGCAATCTCCGGCTCTGTGACTGGCCGGAGTCGCATGACGTCACTCCCACGCATGCGCGAGGGAGCCGCCAGCCACGGCACGATCACAGTGAAGGAACGACACAGAGGCCGTTTCTTCACTGTGCATGTGCCCGATGATGAGGGCACATCGCAGTACACTGTATATCTCCTAAACCGCGCATGCGCAAGGGAGCCGCCAGTCACGGCACGATCACAGTGAAGGAACGACACAGAGGTCGTTTCTTCACTGCGCATGTGCCCGATGACGTGGGCACATCGCAGTACACTGTATATCTCCTAAACCGTGCAGGTTTGGGAGATATGCAGGGAACCTACAGGTAAGCCTTATTATAGGCTTACCTGTAGCTTAAAGTGGTTGTCACGGGTTGACAACCACTTTAATATTGCTGCCCATATGACTTTGTTGTTTCTTAAGTAGTTCACTCGTATACTTCACTTGGGGAGGGGACTGTTAAAGACTGGTGGCCTTGTCTGCCATGGAACCTTTCACAGGTTTAACATAAGACAAGGTTGTTAGAACCCAGTTCTCCATCTTGCTTGGTGTAGTTTCTATCTGTCTCCTCAAACAGGACATCCTTATTCAGTTTTTTCGTCTGCATCCAGTTCTCCCAAAGAAAGTTTCCATCTCTTGTTTGGATGTGGTCAGGATGGAAAGTTTATCTCTCAGCCTTTACTTTCCTCTTGTCTTTCAAGATGGGCCCTGGCCTGTATTAATGCTCCGATTTCTAGCTTCATTATGTCAAGTCGACTCAGCAGACCATCAACCAACTCCATGGTCTAGGGTTCAGGTTCCATCCTATCCTGACAAGATGCACTCTACTAAATCTATGAGTGCGTCCTGAGCTTTTGGCTGCAGACTACTGTCTCTCAGAACAGCAAGGCTGCCACCTAGGCTTCTCTTCTCACTTTCCCTGTGTTCTACCAGGGGCTTGAGGTGATTGTAGCCAGAATAGTGTACTTGCTACAGTAGAATTTGGGTCCTTGTCCTTATTCCGCTGGCATTTTGGGGCAAGCTTTCGGGGCATGTCCCCTTGAGGGGGTTGCACTCCGGGGGCCTGTCCTGGGGATTTGAATGTTTGTGCAGATAGGGAGGGTTTTGTGGATGGTGCGCAATTGTTTTTCTACCGGGTGGGCATTCGCATTATCTGAAGCCAGCTTCTAGTATAAGAATTCTTGGAGAGGCCCTTCGAGTTGCAGGCAGTTCACAGCTTTGCTGTTGTCCTGACATTAACCTCCCTGGCGGTATGATTATTTCAGATTTTTGGTGCTGAAAGCGGTACCATTATTTTGCATGAAAATTTGGCGTTTGATATTGTAGGCCTGTAATTCTTAGAAATAGCTCACTTAAATCTGTCCAAACAAGAGTCTAGTAGACATCCCGGGTATGATAAAGTTTGAAAAATTAAATCATAAATTATAATATAATAAATAACTATAAATAATTATCAATAATAATAACGTAATAGTAATAAAATGTATTCAATAATGTAATCAAACCAAAAACACTGAAATTTGCTCAGTTGCAGAATTGTCGCTGTCGTCACTTTCAGTGTCTGATGATAAATTTCCCCAAAAATCAGTATCACTCAATTCTGCAAATCATTCTTATTTACTATCGCTGTTTTCTAGCTGATCAAAAGCCACTTTTGACGTAAAGGGACACTTTTTGGTTGCTATGGACATTCTCATGTTTCCAGGCAGAAAGAATGGCATATATAATATAAAAGTGCATGCAGGGCTCTGGGCAAACCACTAGGGACAAAGGGGATGTGAAATGTTTTCATACAGTAATGTAATCTATAAGATTACAGTGTACTGTATGTGCTGTGTGTTTCACTTTTTGAATTTCCCGCCGGTCTCCGTCCCCGTGCGACGCGACGCTCGCAGGGAACGGAGACCCGGCACACAGGAGTCATCTGGCGGTGGACACAGCCCGCAGACACGGCGGGGGACATCGCTGGATCCAGGGGACAAGGTGAGTAGCGCTGCCTGGATCCAGCAATGCAATCCTGAGTGTGGCTCGGGGTTACCGCTAATGGTACTGGAATTCCACCCCGAGCCACACTCGGGATTACCGCCAGGGAGGTTAAGAGCCTGTGGGCATTTGTTTGTCTATCCCATAGTGGGATTGCTTTGTCTGATTTACTGTAGGTGAAGCAGTGGCGTAGCGTGGGTTGTCAGCGCCTGGGGCGAGGTAACTAATTTGCGCCCCCCAACTCGCGGACTTGCCTATTTTCAGCTAGCTCCGGAATGGTTACATGATCCCCTGTGTTAGTCAGCTGTGGGAGAGGAGAGCGTGCTTGACAATGGCTGCTAAAGTCTGGAGTGGTGACATCATGCATGGGTTCCTATGTCCCATCTGTTGTTGGTGCTCCTTCCTCTCCCCTGCATACAGATTGTGTCCCCTAGTACATTGGTAAGGCCTCGATCGACTTTTATCCGTTCAGGCGCTCAACCCCCCGCGTTTAATCAATGGAGCGGGGTCCGCGACTGTTGGGTGCGATGCGGTGACGAAGTGGATGTCATTTAGTCTGTTTCGTTAGGGTGATACCCTATCTGTTTGTTTACGGGTGTCCGAGAATTGGAGGGACCGCCATTAGGGCTCACACCGAGCCCCACCTTAAGGTCATGGTAATCGCCATTGGGGCTCGGTGTGAGTCCT
>BLSH010511776.1:32058-52164 GCA_018402905.1 Glandirana rugosa | reverse complement strand
TCCCCCCCCCCCCCCCCCGACGCTCCTGCGGGAGCCTCAAGTTTGAGGGGAAGGACTTTTCTGGGGGCAGAGAGCTGTTTGCAACCCCCAGAAACCGCCCCCCCACACCCGTGAGGCGGGCGGGGGCAACCCATCATGCGAAGGCAGACTTGTCCTCCGCTTTTTCGGACTTTCGCTGCCAGGGCCTCTTGCTGTGGCCCGCGAACGCCTTCCCGGCCTTGCCCGCTGGGCCGGGTGCCCGAAAAAATTTCTTCTGACCAGAAGAGACAGGACCCTGCCTACGACGATGATCTCGTCGCTTCGGCTCTGGAAGGAAAGTACTCTTCCCTCCCGTGAAATCCTTAATAATTTTATCCAACTGTGGGCCAAACAGACGCCCTCCCTGAAAGGGCAGGTCTGCCAGAGCTTTCTTTGAAGCCTGGTCGCCCGACCAAGAGCGGAGCCACAGCACCCGCCTGATAACAATTGAAAAAACAGACATTGACAATATGGGGAGAAGATCCAAAGCAGCATGGCATATGTAGCGGAGACCTTCTTCCAAATGTTGTGCCCGCTGTACTTAAGCCTGTGCACATTCACCAGACAAACTAGTGCGCAGCGCGGCAGCGTGCTCACGAAGAGACTGCGCCGCCATAGCAGTTGCTAGCGCCGGCGCATGGCTGACCCAGCCAACAAGAACAGTGCTTTAGACACTGTCTCTGTGCGGCGATCGGCCGCCTCTTTAAAGGATGGCGACCCCTCCAAGGGGATGGTGGTTGCCTTATTCACACGAGCCACGGCAGGGTCCACCACCGGGGAAGCCCATCTCTTAGTAAAGCTTTCCTCAAAGGGGTAGCGAACAGCAAAGCTTTTAGGCAAAGCCAAGGAAGCTGGTGGCCTACGCCATTCCTTGAACACTGCCTGTTCAAACACCTGATCATAAGGGTAAGCCCTAGGGGACCTAGGGGTCTAAGCGGTCCACAAACATATGCGGACTCATGCGACTCCCCTGTTTGGTCCAGTCGCATAGAGTGGCGAATATCAGTGATCAGTGCTTCCACTATCGCTTTATCCTGCGAACTAGGAGCCTCCTGATCCTCTCTCCGCTCACCCTCTGAAAGATCCACAGGTGTGACCACTGAGGCACTTTCTAGATCTGAATCCTCCCCTGAGGAAAGAGGGGGGGGCGGGGGTGGCCGTTTCTGGGGGCCCCTCAGAACGGGCACCCCTGCCCGGGGAAAAAACTCCCCAAACACCGCCCTCAGCTGTTCCAAGGACACAAATGCTCCTGGGGTGGACTGTAGATTTGCAGGTACCCCTGCTATAGAATTGCCGGCCTCTGACATCTCAGCCCGGCACCCCCGCTGTGTAACCACCACCTCTACCCCACAAATCAGCCAGGGAGACCCAGGCGGATTACACCCACCGCTACCAGCACCCAGGAAGCGCCAGCTATACTTGCTGTTTGATGCCCCAGCACTCCAACCGAAGAGCAATGCCCACAAACTGCTGCACGCCAGGAGCTTGTTACTGTGTGTCAGCCACACTGTCCAAGCGCAAACCGGAAGCCCACTTCCGTTTTTAAGGACTTCCTGCACAAGGACTGCAATTCTCCCCATCGACCACAGGGGGCCGCCAGAGAGCAGGCTGGAAACCACATGGTTCTCAAACAATGGACGCTGCCATTACACACGTGCGGTCGGCCACGAACGAGCGGTGCTCCAAAATCCAATGGCGATGACCCACCTAACACATCGCTCCGGACGGTCGGTGCAGATTCGAACGGTTAGTGCAAAGGTGCCTGTGGGGGATGGAGGGGGGAAGGGGAGTGTGTGGGGGGGGGAGGCCTCTAGCAGACCCCCACCGGCTGGCCACCACAGAGCTGCCCAGGTGCCCACTCTCCATGCCTCTAGGGCGGAAGAGGGGTCCACTCACCAATCAGACGGGCGCAGCAGGTAACCACCCGGAGCAGACCTACCTCCCCGCAAGAAGGCATGCTGCTGGCCAGGCGAACCAGTCACTGGGCTCTAGTGGGTTTTAGCCACTGGCTGTCCGCAGGGAACGGGCGCTATGCGGTGGGCCCCCCTAAGGGTGCTCGCATAGTGTCGGCCAGCCTGGGGAAAGATTAGGATTTGAAATATCCTCTATACCACCAGCCAGCTTCTTGATAGCAGTCTTCCTAGATGAATCTTCAGGAGACCGCCGATCCCATAAGGAACCAGGTCTACTCCTTGTACTAGGCAAATAAAAACTGATGTGCTGTACAGAGCAGGGGGATTATATGCTAAGGTGAGGACGGCCCCCTGGGAGGGGCCAACCTATACTTTTGTTTGTTTTGCCTAGGCTACTCCTAGTAGGATGAGCATAACCCCATGTGTCATAAGAAGGCTGCGTCTGTCAGTGAACGGAAGAGAAAAAAGGGATTTTATTAAAACTTACCGTAAAATCCTTTTCTCCGAGTTCACTGACAGACGCAACTCTCCTTTGACTTTGTGGGGGTTTATGTTGGTCCCACTAGGAGTTAACTAGGCAGGGAAAAGAATCAGCTGGCCCCTCCCCTGGGGGCCGTCCTCTCTTCCTACATTAAACCCCCTCACAGTATAGCTCTTCAGTTCGTACACAAGCCGTACTAAAACAGAGCCCAGAGGGGTGGGTGCTGCGTCTGTCAGTGAACTCGGAGAAAAGGATTTTACGGTAAGTTTTATTAAAATCCCTTTTTCTCCTTACGTTCACTGACAGACGCAGCTCTCCATTGACTTTGTGGGGACGTCCCCAAGCTGTGTCAAAAAAAGAGGTGTGGGTAAACGCTAACAACTGTACCCAACTGAACCTCTGAGAAGGCGCCAGTCGCGCCTACACTGCCACCTGCAAAACTTTGCGGCCAAAAGCAGCATCCGAAGATGCAAACACATCAACTTTGTAAAACTTAGTGAAAGTGTGAACTGAGGCCCAAGTGGCCGCCTTGCACACCTGTGACACCGAGGCCTGGTGTCTGAAGGCCCAGGAAGTACTAACCGCCCGGGTAGAATGAGCAGTGACCGGAAAAAGGGGAACCTTGCCCCGAACAGAATACGCATGGGTCACGGTTTTTCTAATCCACTGAGAAATCGTAGCCGAAGAGGCCGCCAAACCTTTGCGCGGGCCCTCTGGCAGAACAAGTAAGGCGTCAGCTTTACGAAAAGGAGCTGTAGCAGCCAAGTACACCCGTAAGGCCCTTACTACGTCCAAGGCATGCAACTCGAACTCATTCGGGTGCGATGGACGAGGGCACAAAGAAGGCAGAACAATATCTTCATTGATATGAAAAGAAGAGACTACCTTCGGAAGAAAAGAAGGAAGGGGTCGCAAGACCGCCTTATCCTTATGCATCACTAAATAAGGAGACTTGCACGATAGGGCAGCCAATTCCGACACTCGTCTGGCAGAAGTGATGGCAACGAAGAAAGCCACCTTCTGCGAAAGAAGTTGTAAGGGGATCTCCCTGATCTTCTCATAAGGTGGTTTTTGAAGAACAGAAAGCACCAGATTCAGATCCCACGGAGCCATCGGGGATCTCACCCGAGGCGCCACACGTCGCACACCTTGTACAAAGGTACGAATCAGAGAGTGCGAAGCCAAAGGTCTCTGAAAGAGTATGGCTAAGGCCGAGATCTGGCCCTTGAGAGTACTCAAGGCCAAATGCTTATTCAGGCCCTGCTGTAAAAAGGTCAGGACCCTGGAGACGACAAACGAGCTAGGGTTATAGCCCTCCGCCTCGCACCAAGCAATGTAAGCCTTCCAGGTGCGGTGATAAATCTTGCGAGAAGTGCACTTGCGAGCTTTCAACAGAGTAGGGATCACGGAGTCGGCCACTCCCCTGTCCCTCAGCACCTGGGACTCAATAGCCAAGCCGTCAAAGCCAGCGAGGGTAAAGCAGGGTGCAATATGCATCCTTGAGACAGGAGATCGTCTCGCATCGGAAGCCGCCAAGGGGCGTCTGCCACCATTTGCACCACGTCGGCGTACCAGGTGTGCCGGGGCCAATCTGGGGCCACCAGAATGGTCGGTATTCCCTCCATCATTATTCTGCGCACCAATCTCGGACGCAGACGTACCGGAGGGAAGGCGTACAGGAGACGATAATGGCTCCAGGGGGCCACCAGAGCATCTGTGGCCACTGCCAACGGATCCTTTGTTCTGGACACAAAGGTTCTCACTTTGTGATTAAACCGGGACGCCATGAGATCCACATCCGGTGTCCCCCATCTGTGGCAAATCTGATTGAACACCTCCGGGTGGAGGGACCACTCCCCCTGGTCCAGCTTCTGGCGACTGAGAAAGTCCGCCTGCCAGTTTTCCACACCTGGGATGTAAATCGCTGAGATCGCCGGAACGTGAAGTTCCGCCCAACGCAGAATCAGAGCTGCCTCCGCAGCCGCCGCTGGGCTCCGCGTGCCGCCCTGATGATTCACATACGCCACCGCCGTGGCATTGTCCGATTGAATTCGGATCGGACGGCCTTGCAATCTCTTTGTCCAATGAAAATGACCCATCCTGATTGCTCTCAGCTCCAGCACGTTGATGGGCAGGCGAGCCTCCTGGGCCGACCAGCGACCCTGGGCTGATAGCTGCCCCAGGACTCCACCCCAGCCCGTCAGGCTGACGTCCGTGGTGATTACCGTCCACTGAAGGGGCAGGAACGACTTCCCCTGAGTGAGGGCCGAGTCCCGAAGCCACCAGGTCAGAGACGCCCTGGTCTGAGGGCCCAGCCGGATCGGAAGATCCAACGACCGGTGGGACTTGTCCCACTGAGCCAGAATTGCTCGTTGGAGCAAACGAGTGTGACTCTGGGCACAAGGTATCACCTCGAACGACGAGACCATGAGCCCCAGCACCCTCATACAGAACCGCAAGGAAGACCGACGGTGCGATAGAAGGGTGCGCACAGCCGACTGTAAGCCCTACAGTTTTGTCGGAGGGAGAAACACCTTTGCCTGTTCTGTGTCCAGAATGAGACCCAGATACTCCAGACGGCAGGAAGGAGACACTGACGACTTCTTCAGGTTGAGTAACCAGCCGAAGTCCAGCAATGAGGCCATTGTGATGTTCACATTCTCCTCCAGGGCAGAGACAGAGTCCGCTCGCAGGAGCAGATCATCCAGGTACGCCACTATGGCAATGCCCCTCTGACGCAGCAACGCCAACACCGGGGCTAGCAACTTCGTGAATACCCGGGGCGCAGAGGTCAGGCCGAAAGGGAGTGCTACAAATTGAAAATGGCGATCCCCAATAGCGAACCGCAGGAAGCGCTGATGTCGCGGATGGATGGGTACATGGAGGTACGCATCCTTTATGTCCAAGGATGCCAAGAATTCCCCCTGGTGAAGGACGGCTACAACCGACCGAACAGACTCCATCCGGAACTTTCGCGCCCTGACAAACTTGTTTAGGGCCTTCAGGTCCAGGATGGGCCGAAATCCGGCCCCTTTCTTGGGCACCACAAAAAGATTCGAGTAAAAACCTTGAAACCTCTCTCCTGGGGGAACCGGTACAATCACTCCCTGGTCTGAGAGGGCCCGTACCGCCCTGGAAAGGGCCTTCTTGCTCTCCTGCGGGAGGTTTAAATTTGATGGGAAGAACCTGTCTGGGGGTAGAGTGACGAACTCAATCCTGTACCCGGTGGACACCACCTCCCGGACCCAGCAGTCGGAAATGTGAGCCAGCCACCGATCTGCGAACCCCCGGAGACGCAACCCATCAGGCTGAGGAAGACTTGTCTTCCGTCTTTTCTGGTTTGCGCTGGCACTGCCGACGTCCGGCCCCTGCAGCGACCTTACTGGAACGGGTCCCTTTACTTGCTGCGCCTGAGGCACGAAAAGGCTTCTTCTGACCAGACGTAGAAGGCTCCTGCCTACGGCGAAACTCACGCCTGCGGGGCTCCGGAAGGAAGGTACTTTTACCTCCCGTGAAATCCTTGATGATTTCATCAAGACGCGAGCCAAATAGGCACCCACCCTGAAAAGGGAGGTCAGCCAAACCTCTTTTGGAAGCGTGGTCACCCGACCAGGAACGCAGCCAAAGAATTCTGCGAAGTCTGATGGCCGATATCGATATTCTGGACAGCAAAGACAGAACATCCATGGCCGCATCACAGAGGTAATTAATCCCCTGGAGTAAAAACTCAGCCTTCTGCGGTGCCTCCATCAGGCGACCGCCTACCAGGTCCTTCCTAAGTTCCTCCATGCATTCAGAGAGATGCTGCGCTGCCATGGCCGCAGCCAAAGCAGGCCGCACAGCAGAGCCCGCATTCAAGAACAGGGACTTCAAAAGTGCCTCTGTTTTTCTATCAGCGGGATCCTTGAAGGAAGGAGTCCCTTCCATAGGAATGGTAGTCACCTTGGTAAGGCGTGCAATAGGTGGATCCACCACAGGTGATTCCCATTTGTTAAGGAAGCTCTCCTCAAAGGGATAGCGTACAGCAAAACGTGTAGTCAGTGAGGAGGAACGCTGAGGGTGCTGCCATTCACGATATAGGAAATGGTCAAAAAATTCATTGCAAGGATAGGTCTTGGGGGCCCTGGGGGGCCTAGAAGACCCGCACACATAAGCAGATCGCGATTCGCCATCTTGATCCAGCTGCAACTTAGTGCGAATGCCAGCGATAATAGTGGCAACCAGCACTTTTTCTTGGTCAGCAGCTGGCCCCTGGTCCCCCTCAGTTAACACACTGTCACCACCCGTCTCAGACAGGTCCCTCAGGGTCCCCGAGACCCTGGAAGCCACCTCCGGCTCAGAATCTTCCCCTGAGGATAAAGGAGGGGGACGCTTCCTGGGGACCCGCGGAGCGGCGTCCCCACGTGGAAAAAACACCCCACCACCACCAGCACCCGGAGGGAGCCCAGCTATACTTGCAGTTCCGCTGCCTTGCTAGCGCAGATCGTCAGTAAGAGCTGCCCCTGTCACCGCCGTTTCTTGAGAGGAGAGAGAGAAGCTGCAGCCACGTGTAGAATGTGCAGAGCATGCAGTGAAAATGGCCGCCAGGAAACACTAGAGGCCTAATACCCCTCTCAGGCAAGGTGCAGTACCGAAAATGGCCGCTCCGAGTGCTAGAGGGAAAGCCCCATAGACTGAAAATGTCCGCGGCTACGGCAAAATGGCGGCGGTCCCCGCAAAATGGCGGCCTAACGCCGCATGGGGATCCGGACAAGAAGGCCGAACGATCGCACGGTGCTGGGGGGGGGCAAGGTGTGGCAGGGGGCAAGATGGAGAGCTGATCCCACCGGTGGCTACCCCGGACAAGCTGCTGTTACCGTGAAAATCACGAGTTTGCAACGTCGGGCCCTCTTCACACCCTGTAACGGGGGGAAGGCAGGGCGCTCACTTACCAGTCCGACGCCACGGTAGCCACCCGAATGCAGACTTTGTGCCCTTGATGGCGGTATGCTGCAGGCCCAAAGTCGCCCTGCCGAACGCATCGGTAAAGGGGACCAACAGGGGAATTCCACCCCGGGCCTCCCGCACGGAACGGGTAAGATGCGGCGGGTCCCCATAGTGGGACTGGCTTCGCATCATGTTGGCCAGGTCGGGGAAAGTACAGGAGCTCCAGGACTCTCTATGCCCTGACCGGCTTCTTGATAGATCATCTTGATTGCAGTAAAAATAAAAAATGGTCATAACAGGACCGCAGTTCCCTATAGGCAAGCCAGGTCAACTCCTTGCGAACTAGGCATTGAAACTGAAGAGCTATACTGTGAGGGGGTTTAATGTAGGAAGAGAGGACGGCCCCCAGGGGAGGGGCCAGCTGATTCTTTTCCCTGCCTAGTTAACTCCTAGTGGGACGAACATAAACCCCCACAAAGTCAATGGAGAGCTGCGTCTGTCAGTGAACGTAAGGAGAAAAGTGTTTTTTTGAGTTTTCCAGGTGCAAAAAAAAACCTTGTCTGGTTTGTGTTTTTGAGAGCAGTTTTCTGAAAAAAAAAAAAAAAAAAAAAAAAACGCAGAATTTTTTTTAACTGCATCTAATTCACATAACATGTGAATCCGACCGACTTTCAATGGAGCCAGTTCGCACATGTCTGGGGTGGCCGTGGTCAGTTTCTAAAAGGGTCCTGTGCATTTTTGGGTCCGGTTTAGGTGTGAATTTAAGTAAAAATTTGCACCTGAATCGGTGAACAAAACCGCACTGGACTCCTGACTGCAAACCACAGCTGGACATGTGTGAACCCAGCCTTAATCTAAGATTCAAAACTTACTACAAGCCATTAGTCAGCAAATGGTGAACAGGGTCCAAAAAAAAAAAATTTGTTTTTTGATTCTGAATAGAATGGAACAGGGTTAAAACACCATTCATGCTGGCATCCTAGACTGGTGATAAATGTCCATTGGACAGGCTGCATGGAAAAGCATCAAATTCCACCACCCCTGCTATACAGTGAGTGTGAACAAATCGCCCACTGCAACTATTGTATTTTGACAGCTAGCCCTGTCAGCTGTAAAAATATGTAAATAGTGCCTCCATCTTATCAAATGCAGGTGCTGTCCTGCTGACAATTTTCCACCCGGCTCCTTCAATTTGCCAACTGAGGGATGTTGGGGCAGGAGGCAGCCGACAGGACCACCCA
The DNA here is from genome assembly GCA_018402905.1 of Glandirana rugosa. Taxonomy (NCBI): domain Eukaryota; kingdom Metazoa; phylum Chordata; class Amphibia; order Anura; family Ranidae; genus Glandirana; species Glandirana rugosa. The sequence goes on along the minus strand of BLSH010511776.1, from coordinate 43,585 downwards.
CTGAGCGAATTATGGTCAGTTCATAAGGAATTGACCCAAATTCCATTAGTGCATGGCCAGCTTAAATCCCCACAAGGACACAAAACAATAAAACTATAAAAGGCCCCTTTAACACAACTGCTCCAATCAGGTCCGCCTGTTTGTTTTTCAGGCAGGCCTGATCAGATGGTCTATTCAACCCTATGGACCAGAGGGTTTAAAACGGACTTATTTTGTCTACCTTACCTCTGATCCGAAACGATTTGCTAAAAACAAAAAATGGCAGGGGGTCTGTTTCTATGTAGACAGATCAGATTGGAGGTAGTTGGGTGCAAACCCACAGCGAAGTCTGTTTACACCCGTCAGCCCGTAGAGCAGAGCATAAACTAAGTGGACACGGACCTGTGAACCGCCTGCTCTGCTCAGTAGGGGATCTGTGGACAGATCCCCGGCTGTTCTAAACAGGGCCCTAAAAAAGGCTTTCTAAAAATTTCTCGATCACAAAAACATTAAATATAAATAATAAAAAACACCAGTGTTTTAACAAAGCAATTGAAGTGCAAGATCATATTGCTTTTTAGGGACTTTCACATTTCATTGAAACCAGTGCATTAAGATTATAGTAAAGATTAGTTATAAATGAAATATATGGCCAAAATTTAAGCTACACACAATTATTATGATCTCTGCTCTTCTAGGAAAATAAAAAAGTGAAACAACCAGTCAATATATATATCATCCAGAGTTAAAGTGTTTGTGAACTCACAGAATATAGTCTATGCCAGCCCCTCTATTAGAGGCTGGCATAGCACACGGTGTTAGTTGTTTTAAAAAACAAGTGTTGTAAATAGCTATTTAGAGCGGTTTTCAGGCCGGTCACATGATCCGCGGCCGATTTTCAGCTCCGATGGATACTGCAGAAGGGATGGAGATCTCCCTCTGATGTCAGTCGGGAGGTCACATGGCCGCTCAGCCCCCTCCTGCAGTAGCCCTGGAAACCATCCTGAAGTCATGTGACCGGCCTGAAGATCGGGCTAAACAGGTATTTACAAGCCTCGTTTTTCAAACAACTAACACAGTGTGCTATCCCAGGCTCTAATGGAGGGGCTTGGCATAGACTTTTTAATTTTTATAGCCTGCTAATAGCGTCAATAGCGGCCGGGGGAGGTGGCGGGTTATGGTTACAGAGACACAGGCAGCGAGGAGGGGGAAGAGATGAGAGCATGGCTGCTGACATCACAGACAATGGTGGACAGGGCTCAAAAGTCCTGGCTTTCATTGTCTGTGCAGAGAGGGGATACAGGAAGTGTCAGGTTGGGGGGGGGTTACTGCTTAGAGCGGGGCAGATTACATAGCACCAGCACTGTGCTGCTTAATCTGCTTTAAGGGACCAGGATCTGTATTTTTTTCTTTTTTGGGGGGTTAACCACTTTAAACTGGCCGTACACCATACAATTTTCTTTAGATTTACCTTCAACTGTGTATGAAAGGGCCTGCCTGATTGCATACAAATTGAAAGTGTTAAGGTTTAACCTCATATTATATGGTTTTGTTAAATCTAAAGGAAAGTTGTACAAAGAAAATTGTATAATGTATGGCCAGCCTCAGCTAAAACCTTACTTTCTGGAAGAGAAGAACGACGACTCACCTGTGACGAACAAATCATCACTGAGTTTACTAGCACAGCCACAGCGCACGTAGTCTGTGTGCTCTTGGTAGGAAGATATTTCAGTGCCGTTCGGTATATCCCAGATCTTGGATGAATAGTCATCAGAGCCCGATACAATCCGATACTTGTCTGACATGAAATCCACAACATGCACAGCTCTATATAAGAAATAAATATATAAATATATTATAAATTATATAAATATATATGAAAAAAAATGTACTTCCAGTGATCAAGGTACACATACTAATATAATATTTGGAGGGAAAAATCCCCACAGATCTGCGAAATATAAAACTAGTACTTAGTGATGCGTTTTCTGTAGCCACCTTGTGGCAAACAGCCAAAAGAGGGATTTAAATTAGTGTTTAACCCCTTCCTGTCCACAAATCCTCTATTAACATCCTCCTTTTGAGAGCTAGTAGACAATACTTTGCGCAGTTGCCAGCTCTCAAAGTGTCACAGACAGTGTAGGTCGCTGCTAACGACTGGGAACCAATTATAATACATCCTGATCATGTTGACTCAGTCATCTAATGACAAAGACGGGGCTTTACTGCCAAAATACCGCAAGTTTTCAATCTAAAAGATGGCACTGCAGTCTGAAGGTGGCAGTGCACATGTGAGTAGTAGTGTAATTCTACTGGGTATCTATGCACCGTGAAAGGGGTAAAGAATAGTTAAAGGTCTTTATCACTTCTTTACCGATTAGCAGCACCCCCACTTGTCTGCTATGTGAGCTGCTATAGGGATCTACCTCTACATGACATGGTTGATACATTGTAGTGCTTAAAATCAAACACTCATAAAAACCTGGACTGCAAAAAGCTCAAAATGCATTTGAACAGTCCTGTGCAGAGGTAAGGGGTACGCAGCTCAAATAGGCAGAAACGTGTTTTTTTTGCTTCATGTTTTACAACATGTAAATAATAAATAGAATATGTTCAATAAAAGTAACGTAGGCATATATGCATGGAAGAGAAACCCAAGCTAATGGTTGGTGCTTGTATATGTTCTAATGCCCTTAAAGTGGTTGTATATCCTTTAGGAGGGATTTGTACCTACAGGTAAGCCTATAAGACGACTTACCGGTAGGTAAAATGAATATCTCCTAAACCTGTACTGTTTAGGAGATATTCCCTCTCCAAGCAGCTGCAACGTCATGGCACATGCACCGTGATGTCCCGGCGCAGGCCCAGCACATAGCACCGGACCTTGCCGGAAAGACGGGCTCCCACGCACATGCGCGGGAGTGACATCTCACAGCTCCGGCCAGTCACAGAACTGGAGCCGCACACCCGGAAGCAAGATCTGAGGGAAGATGTCCGCTCCCTCAGAGGGGACCGAGCAGCCCAGTCGGATCTTCATTCCAAGGTGAGTAATTCATAATGAGCTAGTATGCGGTGCATACTAGCTCATTATGCTATTGTCTTGCAGGTTTTTTTTTTGACTGGGTATACACCCGCTTTAAAGTGTATCTATAGTCAAAATGTAAAAGCATATATTGATTTCCACATTGCATTTCAATTATTTCTACCCTACTTTATTAATATGAATGATTTCAAAGTTTTTAAACTTACTTTGTGAAGAATCCCTACTCATTTATCTACTTCAATTTCATGACACATAATCACTATGCCCTGTGTCACACGTCACAAAGCCTGCCTTCTGAATTACAGATTTGCTGATGGGAGTTTCAGGAGGTAGAGTCAGTATATGAATAATCTCTTGCAGGCAGCAAGGCATCATGGGATATACAGTCAGGTCCATAAATATTGGCACATTGACACAATTCTAATCTTTTTGGCTCTATACACCACCACAATGGAGTTGAAATTAAACAAACACAATGTGCTTTAACTGCAGACTTTCAGCCTTAATTTGAGGTTATTTACATCATAATCAGGTGAACGGTGTAGGAATTACAACAGTTTGTAATGGGACAATTGGCTGCTCAGCTGTCCCATGGCCAGGTGTGTGTTATTCCCTCATTATCCCATTTACAAGGAGCAGATAAAAAGGTCCAGAGTTCATTTCAAGTGTGCTATTTGCATTTGGAATCTGTTGCTGTCAACTCTCAATATGAGATCCAAAGAGCTGTCACTATCAGTGAAGCAAGCCATCATTACGGTGAAAAAAAAAAAAAAAACACAAAAAAAACAGAGATAGCAAAAACATTAGGTGTGGCCAAATCAACTGTTTGGAACATCCTTAAAAAGAAAGCATGCACCAGTGAGCTCAGCAACACCAAAAGACCCGCAAGACCATGGAAAACAACTGTGGTGGATGACCTAAGAATTCTTTCCCTGGTGAAGAAAACACCCTTCACAACAGTTGGCCAGATCAAGAACACTCTCCAGGAGGTAGGTGTATGTGTGTCAAAGACAACAAATCAAGAGAAGACTTCACCAGAGTGAATACAGAGGGATCACCACAAGATGTAAACCATTGGTGAGCCTCAAAAACAGGAAGGCCAGATTAGAGTTTGCCAAACAACATCCTATGGACGGATGATACCAAGATGAACTTGTACCAGAGTGATGGGAAGAGAAGAGTATGGAGAAGGAAAGGAACTGCTCATGATCCAAAGCACACCACCTCATCAGTGAAGCATGGTGGTGGTAGGGTCATGGCGTGGGCATGTATGGCTGCCAATGGAACTGGTTCTCTTGTATTTATTGATGATGTGACTGCTGACAAAAGCAGCAGGATGAATTTTGAAGTGTTTCAGTCAATATTATCTGCTCATATTCAGCCAAATGCTTCAGAACTCATTGGACGGCGCTTCACAGTGCAGATGGACAATGACCCGAAGCATACTGCGAAAGCAACCAAAGAGTTTAAGGGAAAGAAGTAGAATGTTATGCAATGGCCAAGTCAATCACCTGACGTGAATCCGATTGAGCATGCATTTCACTTGCTGAAGACAAAACTGAAGGGAAAATGCCCCAAGAACAAGCAGGAACTGAAGACAGTTGCAGTAGAGGCCTGGCAGAGCATCACCAGGGATGAAACCCAGCGTCCGGTGAGGTCTATGCATTCCAGACTTCAGGCTGTAATTGACTGCAAAGAATTTGCAACCAAGTATTAAAAAGTGAAAGTTTGATTTATGATTGTTAATCTGTCCCATTACTTTTGGTCCCTTAAAAAGTGGGAGGCACATATACAAACTGTTGTAATTCCTACACCGTTCACCTGATTTGGATGTAAATACCCTCAAATTAAAACTGAAAGTCTGCAGTAAAAGCACATCTTGTTCTTTTCATTTCAAATCCATCGTGGTGGAGTATAGAGCCAAAACTATTAGAATTGTGTCGATGTCCCAATATTTATGGACCTGACTGTATAGTCTTTACTCTCAATGTCTAAACAGCAAAGGAAAAGCTGGAAAGCATGCAGGAAATCCAGGAAGTTGTGAAAAGAGATGAGAGCAGACAGGCAGCAGTCAAAACTTTAAAGGGGATTTTTCAAGCTTATATTGGATTGTTAAAAATAACTATCGTTTGTATTGTTTTACAATGCTTATGTTATAAAATGAAAGTGTATGCGGCGATCATAGAAAAAAAAAAAAAAAAAAAAAAAAAAAAAAAAAAAAGGAAATGCAATAGGCATATATAGATTTGCACAAAAGTTAAATCGCATCTACAAAAAACTATGGGATAGATTTATAGATTTTTAGGGACTTTTATTTATTTTTTAAAATTGTTTTTAAAAGTAATGGCGGCGATCTGCGATATTTAGCGGGACTGCGACATTGCGACGGACAAATCTGACCCCAAATAACACTTTTTGGGGACCAGTGAAATTACTACATCGATCAGTGCTATAAAAATGCAGTGATCAATGTAAAAATGACACTGGCAGGGAAGGGGTTACACACTAGGGGGTGATCAAGGGGTTAACTATGCTCCCTAGGTGTGTGTGTGGGGGCTGGGAGGGACATGACAGAGATCGCTGTTCCCGATCACTCCCGAACAGTAGATCTCTGTCATGTCCCCTGTCAGATCAGGGAATCTGCCTCGTTTACATTGGCAGATCCCCGTTCAGCCTCTGTAGTAGTCTGCCCGATCTGCGGGCACGCTCACATAGCATGCAGCGGACGCCCGCCTGCAAATCGCACATGCGCGGCCGATGTACAATGACTGATTCGTGCACCCAAACAAAATCCATAAAAACATCCAACTCAGACAGGCAGGGGACCTTCGGTTGACGCATTTCACATGAGAGATCAGGTTTTGTCAAAACCACCAAAACTACAGTTTGGAGTAAGGGTGGTTTCACATGACCATGTCTGTGTGCAGGCTCCGCTTTGCTCAGCTGGAATCGATCCGTTGATCCCCGCTGAGCCGGCTGATGACAGATCTGTCTCCGCTCAGTGTGCAGAGACTTACCTGTCAGTGCCCCTGCTCTCCTCTATGGGAAATTTGGACGACAACGCACCGTCTGGCCGTTGTCATCCGATCCGATCCCCAGACGGATGGAAAAAATAAGGTTTCCATGCATCATACAGGAGCCAACCGGAGAGCAGCGGGTGACACCACTGACATCCGTTGCTCCATAGAGGTGCATGGGAGCATCCATTCAGGTCCGTCTCAAAAACAAATAGGCGGACCTGAACTGAACAGCTGTGTGAAAGGGGCCTTTAACAACGGCTGGTCGGGAAGCAGTTAAATCACTAGTGTAAAGGCTTGATATAAATTAACTCGATTTAAATCTTAATTTTTAAAGAGCAACTGTCATCTGTCTCGCAGCGGCTCCTTCTCTGACCCGCTGTTGACTCACCGATAGTCCCATTCACTTTAATGGGATGGCTGGTGATGCGGCAATGAGACAACAAGGTGAGGGATGTGGCGGCAGTAGGCGAGTGGATGTCCGCTAACAGATACTGCCATGATGGATCTTAAATGACAGGTGATCTTTAAAATGTAGTCTTGCTGGTAGTTAGAATCTTTAATATTTGCAAACAAAATGAAGGGTTCCTATTTAGAATAATAAGCTGTCAGGTTAGCAAAACAGCAATATCAGAACCGATTTAATCATATAGTTTGCAGTGTACATAGATTTGCAAAAAATGTGGGATAAAGGAATATTCCTGAACTTGGTTTTATCTCATGGTTACTGTGAAATTGCGTCAATGCAGTGAATGTTCTCTCAGCTTGCATTCATTGAATGAGTTTACCAAAAATGTAAATATTGTAGAATATACAGCCTCATGCTACATAACTAATCTCCATTTCATGCTGAATAAACTAAATTATTCATGTATCTTGAAATAGATTTTTACTCCAAAAGCATTTTATTGAAATAAATTGGATGTACAGTAAAGAGGAGTTTTCATGGACTTTACAATGACATTAATCACAACTTGCCACATGTAATGGATAATCCCCCACCTTCATCTCCACTGCCCAAACAAGTGCACTTTGGTAAGTAAACAAAGGAGTATAGTCAGCACTCTTGAGGAGTTGGAGGTTTTCAGAAATCAGATTATCCAGAAAGGAGTTTGGACAATACCAGATATATTATTCTGTATCACAGAATATTAACCACTTCCCGCCCGGCGCAGACAAATGACGTCCGGGCGGGTGGCTCATTATCCTGACTGGACGTCTATTGACGTCCTCAGGATAATCCGCGATCGCGCGCCCCTAGGGGCGCGCATCGCGGCGATCGGTGGTGCCGTGGGTCAGTCTGACCCACCGCATTACTGATCGAGGTAAAAGGCTTCGATCCGAAGCATTTTACCATGTGATCAGCCGTGACCAATCACGGCTGATCACAGTGTAAATAGGAAGAGCCGTTTATCGGCTTTTCCTCTGCTCAGGTCTGCAGACCTAAGCAGCGGAGAGCAGATCGGCTGCTCTCCTGACAGGGGGGGGGGGGGGCTGCGCTGAACGTTTATCAGGATCACCCCACTGGACCACCAGGGAGCCGGATCAGGACCACCAGGGAGCCCCCCTTCCAGGACATCACAATGAGGCCGCCCAGGACCACCAGGGAAGGCGCACAGAGGCCGCCCAGGACCACCAGGGAACCCCCACTAGACCACCAGGAAAGGGCAATATTATGCACTGTAGGGATGGCACTGTGCCCATGTATAATGCCTGCCAGTGCCATCACTAACAGTGCTTGTTGCACCAGTGCCCACCTGTGCCACCTATCAGTGCCCACCTGTGCCACCTATCAGTGCCCACCTGTGCCACCTAAAAGTGCCCCCTATCAGTGCCCAGTGCCACTTATCAGTGCCGCCTAGGAGTGTCCATCGGTGCCGCATATCAGTGCCCGTCAGTGTTGCTTGTCAGTGCCGCCATCAGTGCTGCATATTTGCCCCATCAGTGCAACCTTAGTGCCACCTCATCAGTGCCAATCTGTACTGCCTCATCAGTGCCCATCAGTGTAGCCACATCAGTTCCGTCAGAAGGAGAAAATGTACTTTATACAAATTTTTGTGACAGAAACAAAGAAAATGTTTTTTTTTTTCAAAATTTTTGGTCTTTTTTTTGTTATAGCGCAAAAAATAAAAAACGCAGGGGCGATCAAATACCACCAAAAGAAAGCTTTATTTGTGGGAACAAAATGATAAAAATTTTGTTTGGGTACAGCGTTGCACCACCGCGCAATTCTTATTCGAATCGCAACAGCACTGAAAACTAAAAATTGGTCTGGGCAGGAAGTGTTCTAAGTGCATGGTATTGAAGTGGTTAATATATGTCAGGATACACAACAAGCAGGGTCTAAACTCACAGCTACTATTATACAAACACAGGAAGTAGAAATAAAGTTATGAATGGAGACTCCAGGAGAACACTTACTTGCTGTGACCAGAGTACTGTCTTAGAGCGGCCTTGCCATTGATATCGAAAATCTGAACAATGCTGTCTTCGCAGCCAGCAGCAAGTAATCTCCCATCTCCTCTGTAGGTCCCACAATAAGCTGTGTCTTTGAAGCGGGAGAAGGTTTTGATAGGTTCTTGAGAATACTGCCCATAAATATGGATCTAAGGAGAAAATGTTTTCTGTCAAACTGTTCCAATGGCTTAAATACCTTAATTCTTGCCCACTTGAAGTATACAGATCAGGAGTTCTGACATTACTCTAACTTATAAACGTCATGCTTGCTCCAGATCAGCAGGTCAGGGACTCAAAAATCAATACAGCCAGACATTTTTGTTTTTTAAAGACCTTGATATTTCTCTTGGCACATGTCACCATTAAGTCATGAATTCTATGACCCAAACTATACACCAACTTTTTTAAACTGTAGGAATATTGCTCTTACAGTACATACGAGTGAACAGTAATATTAGATAAAAGAATGAAACAAATATTAATGATAATAATAACCAGTATTTTAGACAGTGAAAAAATTGTAGTGTTCCTCACATGGTGGTCAGTGAAGACATCCCCACTTACACTGGACAGTCAGAGGTTTCCCTTTACTAGATGTGTTCAGTGAAGTCCCCCTGGTGATCAGTGAGATAAGGGCCCAATTCACTGGTGGACAGAGGAAAGAATGCTTCCTACCCTGCTGGTCAGTGAAAGAATGCGCCCCTTTATAGATGGCTAAATAGATCATTGGTGTCAGTGGTTATTTATCTGAGAGGCAGAGCCTTGGATGAGAAAGGCTGCTATATGCATATCACAAAAACAAAGAATCTAAATATATCTTTAAGAGCTGTGACAGCAGGCAGGTAAAATCACCTGGATATTGTCCCAGGTTTAGACTATGCGGATTACTACCACTAGGGGGTAGTGCTGAGAGTCTTGCAGGGGTAGAGGTAAATGAGCCCAGCCGAGTTGAGCTGGCTCATTAAGGCCTTTACATAAACTCCCAGCAGGCATAGGCGAGTTCTCCATCCTGGAACCAGTTTCTGTGTGAATAGACTGGGGAGTGTTACACAAATCCTGTATGGTAAGAAGCCTGTGTGGTTCATTATAACAGCAGGGAGATAGGTGCTAGGTGTAGCACAAGGCTGCAGCTAGCCGACAGACAGGGAAACCTACAAGTGTAGTCAGTGGCCAAGTTGGCAAGGATTTATTTTGACGTTTGTTTTGTTTGGCTGTTTTTCTACAATTGTAGATAGTGTAAATAAACCACACTTGTGTTTTCACCTACAACTGATGTTTAGCTGTGCCTGTTTTGTGTAGTGAACCCTTCCAGGGGGCCACACACACACCCACTGCCGAGCTAACCCCCTTAGAGCATATAAAAAAAAAAAAAAAAAAAAAACCAGTTTTACGGCCGGTTCACACTGCTGCAGTGTGAATTTACCGCAAATTGAATACGATTGCAGTGCAAATTTTTCAGTGCAATTTTTTCTTGTGACAAGTACGATTTCTACATGTGTTGGTGCAAATTTACTGCAAAGCTGTAGCTGGAGGTGGAAGCTATCGCAGTGACATGAGTGGGAGATTGCGTTTTTGCATGGATCAAACTCGCACAGGACCTTTTTTTTTTTTCACGGATTAGATGATTCGCAATGCATCGATGCGAAAAGCCCTGATAGAACACTATATTATTGCAGATGACTTGTGAATTTACTCTATCGCAATGGCTTAAATTTGCAATAGTGTGAACCGGCCCTTAAACCTACCATGCAAAAAAGCATAACACATTTTCCTTCCTTCCTATGGTTTTTCCTCTAATGGTCAGTATACAAATATACAATGGGTACAAATAATAACAGTTTGTTGCTTTGCAGCCTGAAATGAAGACAAGAGACAGTTTTTGTTTGTTTTATCCAGACGTATTTACACCAAGTGAAAGATATAAAAACACCAACATGTCAGAAAAAAAACAAAAAAACAACAAAAAAAAAAAAAAACACAACACATTTCAGAAACAGAATCAGTTGAAAAAAGGGATAACCCCCTTGAGTCAGTATTTTGTTGAACCCGCTTTTGCTTGAGCCCAGGTTCACACAGAGTGCGGGAATGAAATGGTGCGAGTTCAGCTGAACTCGCACCATTTCATTCCCACGTGTCAGTCCTGGTTTCTGCACAGATGCCCATGGAAATCGCACCTGTAAATCGCAAAAAGTAGTACAAGAACTACTTTTTGAAATTGGTGCAGGCGGCGTAACACCAATTAGGACGGTGCCATTGCCAGCGAGTTGGCATGCGATTTGACATGTCAAATCGCATGCCAAATCATGTCAGTGTGAACCAGGGCTTAATTACAGCCTTTAGTCTGTTGTGATATGTCTCTAACTTTGCACATCTAGACTGCAATATTTGCCCACTCATCTTTGCAGAACTGCTCAAGTTCAGGTAAATTTGATGGTGATTGGACTGCAGTCTTCAAGTCATTCCACAGATTTTCTATGAGGTTTAATCTGGGCTCTGACTAGATCATTGGAAGGTAAGCATTCTTCCCACTGACAACTTTCTGGCAGAGGGCAGCAGATTTTCCTCAAAAAGCCTCTGATTATTTATTTTTTTTTGTATCCATCACCTGACTTTTGCCTGTCCACAACTTTATCCTGGAGATCTTTTGACAGTGCCTTGTTATCCATAGTTCATTGTTCGCTTCAGTTGAGCTACCATTGACTGAAATGCTCCAGGAAAGCTTTTTTCATGCTGGGCTAATTAAAATGACCACAGCTGATCACAGTTGAAAGTGAAATGGCTTTGTGTGCCATTGAGATGGTGATTTACTACATCTGATTGGGTTTACAAGTCATTTTTAGGTGGGGGGGTGCCCCTTCTCCCAGCTGACTGATTCTGTTCTTGATTTTTTTTTTTTTTTTTACTCTGACATGTTGGTGTTATATCATTCACTCGAATGTTATAAGTCGCACTGAGTAAATACAGCTGGATAAAACAAACGGTGCGTCTTCATTTCAGGCTGCAAAGCAACTAACGGGGGGGGGGGGGGGGG
>BLSH010511776.1:14284-32048 GCA_018402905.1 Glandirana rugosa | reverse complement strand
CCCCCCCCCCCCCCCCCCACGATGCTATACCCATTGTATATAGAAGAAAAACGAGAGAGAGATTATATATATGCACCATTTTTTCAGAGAATATGAATGAGAACATAAAAACATTTCTTTCACTCATGGTTTGTGTTTGGCTGAAGCCATTTATTATCAATTGACTGTGTTTACTCTTTTTAAATCATAAGAACAGAAACTACCCAATGACCCTGATCAAGTTCACATACCCTGGTGATTTTGGCCTGAAAACATGCACACAAGTTAACTGACATAAAGGGGGTTGAATGGCTATTAAAAAGGTAACAATCCTCACCTGTGATCTGTTTGCTTGTAGTGTGTGTGTGTGTGTGTGTGTGTGTGTGTGTGTGTGTGTGTGTGTGTGTGTGTGTGTGTATATAAAAGGTCAATGAGTTTCAGGACTCCTGACAGACCCTTGCATCTTTCATCCAGTGCTGCACTGACATTTCTGGATTCTGAGTCATGGAAAAAGCAAAAGAATTGTCAAAGGATCTGCGGGAAAAGGTAGTTGAACTGTATATAACAGGAAAGGCATGTAAAAAGATATCCAAAGAATTGAGAATGCCAATCAGCAGTGTTCAAACTCCAATAAAGAAGTGAAAAATTAGGGGTTCTGTTGAAACCAAACCACGATCAGGTAGACCAACTAAAATTTCAGCCACAACTACCAGGTAAATTGTTCCGGATGCAAAGAAAAACCCACAAATAACTTCAGGTGAAATACAGGACTCTCTGAAAACACGTGGTGTGGCTGTTTCAAGATGCACAATAAGGAGGCACTTGAAGAAAGATGGGCTGCATAGTCGAGTCGCCAGAAGAAAGTCATTACTACGCAAATGCCACAAAGTATCCTGCTTACAATACGCCAAACAGCACAGAGACAAGCCTCAAACCTTCTGGCACAAAGTCATTTGGAGTGATGAGATCAAAATTGAGCTTTTAGGCCACAACCATAAACCCTACATTTGGAGAGGAGTCAACAAGGCCTAAGATAAAAGTTACACCATTCCTACTGTGAAACACGAGGTGGATCGATGATGTTTTGGGGATGTGTGAGCTACAAAGGCACAGGAAATTTGGTCAAAATTGATGGCAAGATGAATGCAGTATGTTATCTAAAAACACTGGAAGAACATATGCATTCAGCCAGGAAGCTGCGCATGGGACGTACTTGGACATTCCAACATGACAATGATAAAAAACACAAGGCCAAGTCGACCTGTCATTGGCTACAGCAGAATAAAGTGAAGGTTCTGGAGTGGCCATCTCAGTCTCCTGACCTCAATATCATTGAGCCACTCTGGGGAGATCTCAAACGTGCAGTTCATGCAACACAGCCCAAGAATTTCCAGGAACTGGAGGCTTTTTGCCAAGAGGAATGGGCAGCTTTACCATCTGAGAAGATAAAGAGCCTCATGCGCAAAAGACTTCAAGCTGTCATTGATGTTAAAGGGGGCAATACACAATATTAAGGACTGGGGAATGTAAACTTTTGATCAGGGTCATTTGGGTAGTTCTCGTTTTTATTTTTTTTACACACACACCACTTTTGTGTTTGCCCCGATTTATCACTAGCTGAATGCAAAGATCTATGACTTTTTCTATGTACACAAAAGGCCTTATTTATCTATTGTTCACAAATCTGTCTAAACCTGTGTTAGTTAGCACTTCTCCTTTGCTGAGATAATCCATTCACCCCATGGTGTGGCATATCAAGATGCTGATTAGACAGCATGATTATTGCACAGGTGTGCCTTAGGCTGGCCACAATAAAAGGCCACTCTACAGTAAAATGTGCGGTTTGATCACACAGCATAATGCCACAGGTGTCCCGCGTTTTGAGGGAGCGTGCAATTGGCAGGCTGACTGCAGGAATGTCCACCAGAGATGTCGCCTTTGAAATGAATGTTCATTTCGCTACCATAAGCCGTCTCCAAAGGCGTTTCAGAGAATTTGGCAGTATTTCCAACCAGCCTCACAACCGCAAACCACGTGTAACCACACGAGCCCAGGACCTCCACATCCAGCATCTTCAAGATCATCTGAGACCAGCCACCCAGACAGCTGCTGCAACAGTCGGTTTGCATAACCAAAGAATTTCTGCACAAACTGTCAGAAACAGTCTCAGGGAAGCTCAACTGCATGCTCGTTGTCCTCATCAGGGTCTCGACCTGACAGCAGTTTGTCGTCATAACCAACTTGAGTGGACAAATACTCACATTCGATGATGTCTGGCACTTTGGAGAGGTGTTCGTTTCACAGATGAATCCCGGTTTTCACTGTACAGGGCAGATGGCAGACAGCGTGCATGGAGTCATGTGGGTGAGCAGTTTGCTGATGTCAAAGTTGTGGATAGAGTGGCCCATAGAGGAGTTGGGGTTATGGTATGGGCAGGTGTATGCTATGGTCAAAGAACACAGGTGCATTTTATTGATGCCATTTTGAATGCACAGAGATACCATGATGAGATCCTGAGGCCCATTGTTGTGCCATTCATCCACGACCATCACCTCATGTTGCAGCATGATAATGCAAGGCCCCATGTTGCAAGGATCTGTACACAATTCCTGGAAGCTGAAAACATCCCAGTTCTTGCATGGCCAGCATACTCACTGGACATGTCACCCACTGAGCAGGTTTGGGATGCTCTGGATCGGCGTATAAGACCAGTGTGTTCCAGTTCCTGCCAATATCCAGCAACTTCACACAGCCACTGAAGAGGAATGGACCAACATTCCACATGCCACAATCAACAACCTGATCAACTCTATGCAAAGGAGATGTGCTGCACTGTGAGGCAAATGGTGGTCACTCCAGATACTGACTGGTTTTCTGACCCCCCTCCCCCCCAATACAGTAAAATTGCACATTTTAGAGTGGCCTTTTATTGTGGCCAGCCTAAGGCATACCTGTGCAATAATCCTGCTGTCTAATCAGCATCTTGATATGCCACACCTGTGAGGTGGATGGATTATCTCAGCAAAGGAGAAGTGCTCACCAACACAGATTTAGACAGATTTGAGACTTTGATAAAAGCGCAGGAGCACAAAAACGCATTAGTCTTCAGCCCCCTCTCTCAAATCATGACCACATTCTTTTCATGGTGACCCCCCTACACCTAATTTTGGCACATTAGGGGGAAAAATACACACTCCACCTTCCTTCCAAAGTCCGGATCACAGCCCAGCGTCTGGTCAGCAGGTCTAATACCACGTGACCAGCTGCCCGCACCGAGACCTTCCTGCCTGACGGCGGTGGTCCGTCATTCTTCCTGGACCCTGGGACAGCTCCCAGCCGCATAGCGTGTGAGTGGTAACGGGTGGTCCGCCTACCGCCCCACACTTGATGCCGACAGTGCCGGGAACACAGACTCTCCCCGCACACCAGCGGTGGAGTCTTCCATTGCGTTCCCTGGCTAACTACACCCGGAAGACCATCACCGCCCCGGACCCCACCAGTGCACACTACACAGAGCACACAGATCCCTGGGACTGCAGCTGGACTCTGGTTCACCGCGGCTGTATATCCAGGTATTTGGTGGCTTCTCACATTCCTGGATTTCTCCTGCGTTTTCAAACAAGGATTTGTGTTAACTTTAACTGTGCTGCTACATGTTTTTGTGATGGATACACATGCAACCCTACACACCAAACTGCTGAATAAATGCCAACTTTTTCACAATGGTCTGGATCTATTTCACTGTTTTAACCCATTGAGCGCTGCTGTTTTCTTCACCATCATGATAAATATGGGCAAATACAAAAGGGTTGCGTTTACAATTTTTTTTTACGTTTTGGATAGAGCTGGGGAGGATTAGAAGCAATGTCAGGTTTTTCTTGCTGTCTCTATACCTGCTAGGTATATTAACCACCTCCCACCCGGCCACTGTATATATACGGGCGGGTGGGAGCTTCCCCGTTCCGACAGGACTTGTATGAACGTCCTGCGGAACGGGAGCTTGCAGCGAGGCGCGATGCGGCTGGATCCTGTGATCATTATGATCACAGTATCCAGCTGACCAGAGATCGGGATATGGGCGCAGTGATTGGCCCTCCCGATCATGTGATGGCTGTGTCCAATCACAGCCGTCACATTGTAAACAGAGCCGAACGTCTCTGACAGTTCTCCCCCCGCCGAACTCAGTGAGAGCTCATTGCGGGGGGAGGGGGGAATCTGCAGCTATGTGACAGCTCTCTGCATGATGATTTCATGCACAATTGGTCACAGATCACCCCCCACACAGTGCACCAAGCACCACTGATACCCCTGTTTCCATACACATCAGTGTCCCCATAAAACAGCCCCCAAAACATCTGTATGTCCCCCATCACATCTGTCACCATACACAAAATCTGTCACAGTCCCTAAACATCTGTATGTCCCCGTCACATCTGTCACAGTCTCCAAAACATCTGTCTGTCCCCGTCATATCTGTCACCATACACAAAACTACTGTCTGTCCCATCACATCTGTCACAGTCCCCAAAACATCTGTCCGCCAACACCAAATAAACTCCGATTTGGGTTATTTTTACCAAAGAAATGTAGAAGTATAATTTTTGGTCAAAATTTATGAAGAGAAATTACTTATTTGCAATATTTTATAACAGAAACGAAGAAAAATGCATTGTTTTTGAAAATTTTCAGTCTTTTAATTTATAGCGCAAAAAATAAAAAACCCAGGGGTGATTAAATACCACCAAAAGAAAGCTCTATTTGTGTGAAAAAAATTATAAAAATTTCATATGGGTACAGTGTCGCATGACCGCTCAATTGTCATTCAAACTGCAACAGCGCTGAAAGTTGAAAATTGGCCCAGGAAGGAAGGGGGTTTAAGTGCCCAGTATTGAAGTGGTTAAACCCTCCATTTGTACTGGTGATCATTGGCACTTGCTCTGGTAGCATCAAAGAGGGGAATTCAACTCACTTTTGAAGAGGTTTTTTTTTATCACTGTCTGCTGTATCTCCAGGACAAAGTTAGAAAAGAAATCTCTACTATGGCACAGAAAAAAAAAAAAAAAAAAACACAAAATTGACAGAGGTTTTAATCTCTAGGTTGAAGTTCTAAAGGCTAGCTATTGAGCTTTGAACTCTACTAGCTGTTTGACTACCAGTAACATCAGGGATGTGCAATAACTAAATTCTCTAGCTGTAGCCATGGTATTAATGTCTCCCCTTCAGTATATAATAGTTATGATAACATTTCCCCAATCTAATATGTTCTATCACTGTGCTAATACCATCTTTAATCTCCAACATCTGTGATCTCTTAGCATAGCCATTGTTTATTGGTAGAGTGGGAGAGGGTTAGCACCATTGCGGTTTATTTTTTTTGTCCCCGTCTCTGTTGCGGTGACCACCCCTGCATCCCATCTGGATGACAGATATGTCATTGACAATAAGGTGAGAGGCAAATCACACCATTAGAAATTGTCACTGTCTATTTTGGTGATTTGAACCATATTTACTTAATTGTGGTGAATAACTTACCCTTGTGGATGATGTCACAGCATAATTTATAGGCTGGGCAGGTGAAAAGTTTACTTTTGTTACTGCACCAAATTCCTTGATCTGAACAGGAGTCTAAGAGGAAAATATTAAACAAGAAAATATGAGCACGAAATTAACCAGACAAAATCATTTGTATTATTTGGTTAAACCAAACATCCAGATGTGTTTATATAATGCTTTACATACAATATGTGTAGAGTTTATGTCAGAGAGATTCTTCCTTGATGGGAAAGAAAAAACTAATGACTATACTGCAAGAAATTTCCTCATACCAATTACAAAGCTGGAGAAAGAGTGCAGCACTCCCATAAGAGTATCAGAAGGGACTACCTGATGAGACATTCTCATAGGGAAAATAAAGTGCTTTGAATTTAAGAAAAAAACGCACATCAATAAATTTTAAGCCAACACATATAAAATATGATATGCAAATATTTTATACTTAACCACTTCCCGCCCAGCCTATAGACAAATGACGGTCGGGTGGTGGTTCAGTTATCCTGACTGGACATCATATGACGTCCGCCAGGATAACCCACGATTGCGCGCCCGTGTGGGCGCGCGGCGATTGGTGATGTGGTGTGTCAATCTGACACACTGCATTACCGATCTCGGTAAACAGCCTCTGTCGGAAGCTCTTTACCATGTGATCAGCCATGACCAATCACGGCTGATCACATCATAAAATAGGAAGAGCCATGTATCAGGTTTTCCTCTACTCGCGTCTACAGACGCGAGTAGAGGAGAGCCGATCAGCAGCTCTTCTGACGGTGGAATCTGTGCTGATTGTATCAGTGCAGCCCCCCTGAGGATTACCACACAGGACCACCAGGGAGCCGCCCGGTAAGGGGCATACAGTGCACTATAGGGATGGCACTGTGCCCATATGTGATGCCTGCCAGTGCTATCTATCAGTGCCACCTAATTTTCTTTAGTTTCTTTTTGTTTTTTTATTTGTAGCACAAAAAATAAAAACCGTAGAGATTATCAAATACCACCAAAAGAAAGCTCTATTTGTAGGAATAAAATGATAAAAATTTCATTTGGGTACAGTGTAGCATGACCGCGCAATTGTCATTCAAAATGCGACTACACTGAAAGCTAAAATTTGGTCTGCGCGGGAAGTGGGGAAAGTGCCCGGTATTGAAGTGGTTAAAGTGGTTGTTAAGCCACTCTGACCTCATTATACTATCCACTGTCTCCTAATCCTGTGTGTGCAAGATTTATTTTTAAAAAATGCAGATTATACCTGATTTCAGAGCCCCGCTCAGGTGACCGGCTACCTCTCTCCTCTCCCAATCTGACAGCTGCGACAGGAGGCGCTGAAAATCCCCCGCTGACGTCAGCCGGGAAGAGAGGCGGCCAGCCATGTGAGCGCCGCTCTGAAATCAGGTATAATCAGCATTTTTTTTTTTTTTAAATAAAATGACACACACAGGATTAGGAGACAGAGAGGATAATCTAAAAATGTAGATGTTATTTCAGCAGCAGGAGGGAGTAAGCACTGTCACTAGCTGACAGGTAGGGAGGGGGGAGAGGAGGACAGAAGAGCTGCGGAGGACGGAGGCACACAAAATGACCACGGTCAGGGCTCAGCAGCCATGATAAACTGTGGTAAGTTTACAGGGAAGGAAGGTAGAACCAAGCAGGATCAGCCAGGTATTTCAGGTGATAGAAGGGGCCAAATGACACAGCACAAGCACTGTGCTGTAGAACAGGCTTTAACCATTTCAGCCCCGGAAGGATTTCCAGCTTTAGGACCGGAGCCCTTTTTGCAATTCGGCGCTGCGTCGCTTTAACTGAACATTGCGCGGTCGTGCGACGTTGTACCCAAACGAAATTTGCGTCCTTTTTTTCCCACAAATAGAGCTTTCTTTTGGTGGTATTTGATCACCTCTGCGTCATTTCTGATCGCCGTTATAAACAAAAGAAGAAGAGTGACAATTTTGCAAAAAAACCCAAATTTATTACTTTTTGCTAAAATACAAATCCAAAAAAAAAAAAAAAATATATAAAAAAAATTTTTTTCACCGTTTTTGGCCAATTTATATTCTTCCTCATATTTGCGATAAAAAAAAAATAAAATCGCAATCGGCGTTTATTGATTGGTTTGCGCAAAAGTGGTCGCGTTTACGGATGATGAGAATTCATTTTTGGGGTTTTTATTTTTTTTTTTATTTTTTACTAGTAATGGCGATCTGCGATTTTTAGCGGTACTGCGATATTGGGGCGGACATGTCGGAACGTTTTGACACTTTTTTGGGACCATTGGCATTTATACAGCGATCAGTGCTATAAAAATGCACTGATTACTGTGTAAATGTCATTGGCAGTGAAGGGGTTAACCTGCAGGGGGCGCTCTAAGGGTTAACTATGTTCCCTGGGCGTGTTCTAACTGTGTGTGGGCTGCCCTAACAGAAGGGAAGTGGTCACAGCCTTCATGTACAGGAAGGCTGTGATCACAGCCCTTCCCCCTTCACTGAACGGAGGTCCGCGTTTACTTACACGGACCTCCGTTCCTTCACTCCAGGGGGGGGGCATCGTGGGTAGCCGGCGGCAATCGCACCCGCTCCCTGGCCCCCCCCGAACACAGTGAGCGCGCGCGCGCTCACTAGGCTCTGTCTCGCGGCCGCCGTCATATGACGGCGTTTCGCGTTACAGAGCCACTCTGTCGCCGTCATTTGCCGATCAGCCGTCGGCAAGTGGTTAAAAAGGAACATAATGCTTTTTTTTTTTTTTTTTTAAGGTAACAAATACTTTAAATTTAGAGCCAGCAGATGGACCTCCATGCTCTGGTTCACATTTTCCAGTTTCTTAGTTGGGGGGGAAAAAAAAAAAAAAAAAAAAAAAAAAAAAAAAAAAACACAAACAACTTCCTTTTAAAACAATAATTTTAGGTTATATATTACCTTATAGCGTCTCCAGTACAGCGTGTCTTGTGTTATCTTTTCCCCAAGCTTAGGGTACGATGGGATGGCAACAGGTTTGTATCCCGACATTTCCTTTTCTTCTCAAAATTAACATATAAGCAATGCAGGTTCTTCAAGGGCAGAAGCCTGGCTTAAACTAGGATTAAAAAATATATGAATAAAATTTTAGACACAGAACAAAAACACTGAGAAAGGGACACGGGAGTAGATCATCATAACACCATACCACTCCAAGATTGTAAAGCTGATGATACATTAAAATTATTAATTTATGTTTTTTACATATAACCAGCATAAGAATTAAATGCCTATCCAACACCAGAAGACTGCAAAAAAAGGAGGAATAAACAGACTGATGACCTCATTAGTAGACTGCGGAATGCCAACTGCAGGCTGTTGCAGGACCTAAATCAGGCTGTAAGGGCCTCTGTCCCTATCATATACATGGGTCATCCTGTCTACTTTCAAAAAGCCTTCAAAATGTCATACAGATTTGTCATCATTAAATCTAGTGTCATCAGCCTCCTCAAAGTGTCACTTTTCATTCTGCAATTTGTCCTGTTTATAGAAACCCTAATTCTACAAATGTTTTTACAGCATACAGTGGATATAAAAAGTCTACACACCCTTGTTAAAATGTCAGGTTTCTGTAATGTAAAAAAATGAGACAAAGATAAATAATTTTGGAACTTTTTCCATCTTTAATGTGAACTATAAACTGTACAACTCAGTTGAACAACAAACTGAAATCTTTTAGTTGGAGGAAGTAAAAATAAAAACTAAAATAATATGGTTGCATAAGTGTGCACACCCTTAAGCGACTACTTTGTTGAAGAACCTTTTGATTTTATTACAGCACTCAGTCTTTTTGGGTATGAGTCTATCAGCATGGCACATCTTGACTTGGCAATATTTGCCCACTCTTCTTTGCAAAGCACTTCAAAGCTGTCAGATTGCGAGGTCATCTCCTGTGCACAGCCCTCTTCAGATCACCCCATAGATTTTCAAATCGGATTCAGGTCTCGGCCATTCCAAAACTTTAATCTTCTACTGGTGAAGCCATTCCTTTGTTGATTTGGATGTATGCTTTGGGTCGCTGTCATGCTGAAAGATGAAGTTCCTCTTCATGTTCAGCTTTATAGCAGAAGCCTGAAGGTTTTGTGGCAATATTGACTGGCATTTGGAACTGTTCATAATTCCCTCTACTTTGACTAAGGCCCCAGTTCCTGATAAAGAAAAACAGCCCTAAAGCATGATGCTGCCACCACCATGCTTCACTTTGGGTATGGTGTTCTTTTGGTGATGTACAGTGTTGTTTTTGCACCAAACATAGCTTTTAAAAAATGATGGCAAAAAAATGTTCAACTTTGGTTTCATCAGACCAGAACACATTTTCCCACATGCTTTTGGGAGACTTCAGATGTGTTTTTGCTAAATGTAGCCGGGCTTGGGTGTTTTTCTTGGTAAGAAAAGGCTTCCATCTTGCCCATCTACCCCATAGCCCACACATATGAAGAATAGGGGAGATTGTTGTCACATGTACCACACAGCTAGTGCTTGCCAGATATTCCTGCAGCTCCTTTAATGTTCCTGTAGGCCTCTTGGCAGCCTCACTGACCAGTTTTCTTCTCGTCTTTTCATCAATTTTGGAGGGACGTCCAGTTCTTGGTATTGTCACCGTTGTGCCATATTTTCTCCACTTGATGATGAAGGTCTTCACTGTGTTCCATGGTATATCTAATGCCTTGGAAATTATTTTGTGCCCTTCTCCTGACTGATAACTTTTAACAATGAGATCCCTCTGATGCTTTGGAAGCTCTCTTTGGACCATGGCTTTTGCTGTAGGATGTGACTAAGAAAATGTCAGGAAAGACCTCCTGGAACAGCTGGAGTTTAATCAGAGGCACTTTAACCACTTCCCATCCGGGCCATTTCTGGCACTCCTCTCCTACATGTATAAATCATCATTTTTTTGCTAGAAAATTACTCAGAACCCCCAAACATTATATATGGTTTTTTAGCAAAGATTCCATGGAATAAAATGGAGGTTGTTGCAACTTTTTATGTCATGCGGTATTTGCGCAGCAATTTTTCGAACGCGTTTTTTTTTTTTGGAAAAAAAACAGTTTCATGAATTAAAAAGAAACAAAAACAGTAAAGTTAGCCCAATTTTTTTCATAATGTGAAAGATGATGTTACGCCGAGTAAATAGATACCCAACATGTCACATTTTAAAATTGCGCAAACTCGTGGAATGGCGCCGAACTTTGGTACTTAAAAATCTCCATAGGCGATGTTTAAAAATTTTTACAGGTTAGGCGTTTTGAGTTACAAAGGAGGTCTGGGGCTAGAATTATTGCTCTTACTCTAACACACGCAGGGATACCTCACATGTGTGGTTTGGACGCCGTTTACATATGTGGGCGCGACTTACGTATGCGTTTGCTTCTGTGCGAGAGCTTGCGGGGACAGGACGCTTTACTTTTTTTTTTTTTTTTTTTATTTCTCTTTTATTTTTTTTATTTTGACACTTTCACTTTATTTTTTTATCACTTTTATTCCTATTACAAGGAATGTAAACATCCCTTGTAATAGGAAAAGTGAGTGACAGGTCCTCTTTATGGACAGATGCAGGGTCTATAAGACCCTACATCTCTCCTACAGGCTGGAAAGGCTGAGATCAGAAAAAAAAAAAACAGACGATCTCATCCTTTCCTTCCCCTTTAACGGCTGTTTACTTCGGAGACCCGGAAGGGACGTCACGACGTGAGCCCGGGCCTCCGAGAGCCATAGAGATGACCGAGGGCCATTTGTCCCTCGGAAATCTCTGGCATCTGGTTCCGGCGGCAGGCGATTCCTTCTCCCGGCCCCCGATCGCTCAGGTGAGTTGGGAGAAGCACCGGAGGGCGGCGGGAGGGGGGCGTCCCCTCCCTCCGCCTGTAAGAACGATCAAGCGGCTGACCTGCCGCTATGATCGATCTTACGGTGATGAGAATCGCCTGCTCTAAAAAAACGATACCTCAATGATGCCCGCAGGTGCCGGCATCATTGAGATATCACCAGTGAAATCCCAGGATGTCAATAGACGCCCTGCGGATGGGAAGTGGTTAAATGATGACGTGTGTACCGACTCCTATTTAACATGAGTTTTAATGTGATTGCTTAATTCTGAACACAGCTACATCCCGTTATGAGGGCGTGCACACTTATGCAACCACATTTTAGTTATTTTATTACTACCCCCCCCCCAAAAAAAACTTGAGTTAGACTTACCGGTAACTCATTTTCTGGGAAGTCTTTCAGGACAGCCTCTGAGACCTTGGGCTCCTCCCCTCCGGACAGGAAACACATCCCCAATTTTAAATAAAAGGCAGTCCTCCAGGCCACATACCTCAGTATTACCAAGGACCGCAGGAAGGCTCTGGAAGACAAAGCACAATTATTACAGCATGATAAACGCATATCACAAAAAAAAACAATTGGGTGGGAATCCTGGCTGTCCTGGAAGACTTCCCAGAAAATGAGTTACCGGTAAGTCTAACTCAAGTTTTCTCAAAGTCGTCTTCCAGGACAGCCTCTGAGACGATTCTCAAGAACTTACCAACTAGGGTGGGACCACCGCCTGGAGGACCTTACGTCCAAACGCCTGATCTTTACTTGTAAGTAGATCCAGGCGATAATGTCTCGCAAAAGGTAGAGTAACTGGACCAAGTTGCTGCCTTGCATATCTGCTCAGGCGAAGCACCAGCTCTCTCTGCCCAGGATGCTGAAACTGCACGGGTTGAGTGTGCATTGACAAATGGAGGCGGGGTCCCCTGCCGACTGTAACATTCACAAATGACAGTTTTTATCCACCTAGCTATGGTGGATTTGGATGCTCTAAGACCCTTACGAGCACCCGCAAAAATAATAAATAAGGATTCTGATTTCCTAAACTCTTTCGAAACCTTAACATAATATGATAAGCTTCTCTTAACATCTAAGCTTCTGAATGACTCCTCCTCTTTAGTAGCAGGGGAGGGGTAAAACAATATCCTGTGATCTATGAAAGGAAGAAACCACCTTTGGGAGAAACGCAGGATCTGTTTTGAGAACTACCCTGTCCTCAAAAACAGACAAAAATGGCTCTCTAATAGAGAGGGCCTGCAACTCACTATCCCTTCTTGCGGACGTGATTGCTATCAAAAAAACGGTTTTCAAAGTCACCCACTTAATGGAGGACTTTTCTAGTGGTTCAAAAGGGTCTAGCATTAAGGTCTTGAGAACCAAAGACAGGTCCCAGGCTGGACAGGATCTAACTACCTGTGTTCTACCTCTGGATAAGGACCTGAAAAAATCTGAAACAAACAGATTTTTTTGTAGAGGGATCTGTAAGAAAACACTAAGGGCTGAGGCCTGTACCTTTAAAGTACTAACCGAGAGTCCCCTTATCAACCCCTCCTGAAAAAACTGCAGAATGGCAGGGATGTCTGGAGAAACCTGGTCCCTCTCTGCTAACCAAGAATTGAATCTCTTCCAAATCTTAGCATATATAGCTCTGGTGCTGGCTTGCGACAATTCACAAGGGTTTTAATCACCTCTTCAGAGAACCCCTGAGAACTTAAGATCTGTTCCTCAGAAACCACGCTGATAGCTTCAACGTCTTTATCTGGGGATGTGGCACTGGACCCTGCATCACCAGATCCTCCCTCTCTGGCAGGAGCAAGGGTGGAACCGTCGAGAGGCTTCCTAGAAGGGAAAACCAAGAA
The DNA here is from genome assembly GCA_018402905.1 of Glandirana rugosa. Lineage (NCBI taxonomy): Eukaryota > Metazoa > Chordata > Amphibia > Anura > Ranidae > Glandirana > Glandirana rugosa. Next base: position 18,838 of record BLSH010511776.1, on the reverse strand, counting down.
CTCTTTGGCCAGAAAGGAGCCACCAGGATGAGGCTGGTTTTTTCTGCCCTGAATTTCCGGAGGACTAGAGGGATTAACCTTGTTGGAGGAAAGGCATAAGCCAGGCTGAATGTCCAGGGGATAGTCAAGGCGTCTATGCCTATTAAATGATCCTCTGGATCCAGAGAACAGAATTTTTTGACCTTTCTGTTCTTTCGGGAGGCAAACAGGTCCACCTCCGGCATCCCCCCATCTCTGGGTGATGGCTGAAAACCCCTCCTGGCTGAGAGTCCACTCGTCCTGATCTAGCCTCTGACGGCTGAGGAAATCTGCTAGTGAGTTCTCTGATCCCTTTAAGTGAATGGTTGATATTGAGCTTAGATCGTGTTCTGTCCATGAAAATATCACGCTTGCGATCTCCTGGAGTCGCTGACTTCTTGTGCCCCCCTGCTTGTTTATATAAGCAACCGTGGTCACATTGTCTGAGCGTATCTGTAAGTGAGTCCCCTTCAAATCTGACTGAAAGGCGTTCACTGCTCTTTGGACTGCCAACAGCTCTCTCTGATTGGAGGACCCCCTGGCTTCCGTCGAGGACCAGGTCCCCTGTGCCAGTCTGTCCCCCAAATGTGCCCCCCAGCCAAGGTGACTGGCATCTGTAGTCAGAATCTTGGTCTGAGTGGTGGCCCAATCCAGCCCCCTGCTCAGGTTCTGCTGTGATCGCCACCACCAGAGGGATCTTTTGATCTTTTCGGGAAGAAACACCTGGAAATCCAGGGTTTCCCTGCTCCCATTCCAAGACCTTAGGAGAAAAGCCTGTAATGGGCGTTGGTGGAATCTTGCCCAGGGTACTGCGGGAAGCAGGATGTCATAAGGCCTACTACCCTTGAAATCTGCCTTAGGGATACAGGTAGATTGGTCTGCAGCCCTGCTGCTCCCTGGTCCATTTTTAAAATCTTTTCTTTTGGTAAGAAGATTTTTTGTTCTACCGAGGCTATCTCGTACCCCAGATACGATACCCTCTGGGAAGGGACTAGGCGAGATTTTTCTCGGTTGACTATCCACCCCAAGGATCCGAGAAAGCTTTGAATCTCCCTCAGTTCTGCTGATAACCGCTGGGATGATTTTGCTATTATCAGAAGATCGTCAAAGTATGGACTGATCGTTATGGCCCTCAGTCTTAGCGGCGCTAAGGCTTCTGCTAGGACTTTTGTAAAAAATCTTGGTGCAGAAGACAGGCCGAAAGGCAGGGCCCGGCACTAAAAGTGACATACTCTTGGCCCCATCCTGACCGCAAATCTGAGATACCTTTGTGATGCTGGATGTATTGGCACATGGAGGTATGCATCTCGAAGGTCCAACGTGGCCATGTAGCACTTCTGGAACACTAAGTTCCTTATGGAAAAAATGGATTCCATCCTGAAGTGCTTGTATCTCAAGGACTGGTTTAGGGGCCGTAGGATCAGAATTAGACGGAACTTTCCTGAGGGCTTTTTTACTTCGAATATGTGAGAGTAGAAACCCTGACCCTGTTCGTCCTTGGGCACCTGCAGCAGTACCTTCTGGTCTAAGAGGTCCCCTACCAGGAGACTCAGGGCCTCTGCTATTTCTGGACGGTGTTGTTACCAGTAATCTTGCAGGGGGAATCGACTCGAACTCCAATCTGTAACCGTTCTGGATTAAATCCAGAATGTATACATTGGAGGAGATTGCTGCCCATTGTGGGAAGAACTTCCCCAGTCTTCCTCCCACTGGGAGACATGAGTCATTGACTCTTTGCGGGCTTCTGAGGAGGATTGAAGAGTATTCCTCCTCTACCTCTGCCCTTATGCCCCGTCCAGTGCTTTTTTGGTGCACCTTCACGACCCTGTGTCGCTTGCTGCTTTGGACCACGAAAAGGCCTCCGGCTAACCTGCTTACTTTTGGTTTCCGGAAAGGCCTTCTTTTTATCAGCCGTGAGCTCCAATACTTTCTCTAAGCCTGCACCAAACAGATGATCTCCCGAGAAGGGGATGCTGCAAAGGCGTAGCTTGGATGCCGAGTCTCCTGTCCAGGTTTTCAGCCAGAGAGCACGTCTGGCTGAATTGACCAGGGCAGCCGATCTGGCAGCCAGTTTCACTGATTCTGCCGAGGCATCCGCCAGATACCCAACTGCTTTAAATAGTAGCGGGAAGGACTTCAAGATCTGTTGCCTGGACGTACCAGCCGACAGGTGTGTTTGGAGCTGTGTAAGCCAGCTATCTAGATTTCTGGCTACACACATTGCTGCTAGCGCAGGCTTTAGACTCAAAGAGGTAGATTCCCATGCCCTGCGTAGCAGAACATCTCCTCTTTTGTCCATTGGATCCTTTAGGGTTCCCATGTCGTCAAATGCAAGGTCTGACTTCTTGGAAACTTTGGAAAGGGGCGCGTCCAATTTAGGAATCTTATTCCAAGGTTTGGACGGATCCTCTTCAAAAGGAAACCGCCTTTTCAGACCTCCTGAAAAAAATGGTTTCCTTTCTGGATCCTGCCATTCTACCCTGATTAATTCTTCCAGGGATTTATGGACCGGAAACACTCTTGGCTTTGTTGTCCGTGATCCTTCATACATTAGATCATGTTTGGACAACAGTACCTTCTCCTCTTCTATCTCAAGAGTGTTGTAAATAGCTTTTAGCAGGTCGTCTACATCCTCTAAAGATAATTTGTATCTAGAGCCCCTTGATGGTTCCGTATCCTGTCTTTCATCTTCAGAGCCAGACTCCGCTTCTGAAGAGCCCTGGGATTTAGGATCCTCTTCCGGACTATCCTCCTCCCCTCTGGTGAGGATAGGCCTGACAGGGACTGTAGGGACCTGCAGTTTTTCAATTAGGCCTCTGAAGGATTTAAAAGTTGAGGCCAACTCATCCTTCACTGAACCCAAAATTTTGTAACATGCTGTAGTAGATTCGTCTCTCACTAGGCTATCTACACAGCTGCGGCATAATGGTTTCTCCCGTGTAGAGCTTAACCTGGCCGCACACACCGCACATTTTCTTTTGGGACCTGCCACCTCCACCTTCTCCTGAGCTTTAACCTATGTAAAGTAGGGAGACAAGGCATAAAACATCAAGGCTGGTCTCTATCTCCACACCTCCGTGTGGCACAACATACAATAAGAAAAAAGTGCTGCACAACTGAGACTAGTCTGTCTAGCCCATAGTTCAGAATAACCTCCCAAGGTAACAGCAATAAGGACCTGGTCCCCTGCTTACCTGAGAGGAGCTGGTGCCTGCAGTTGTTGGTTCCTGAGCACATGCTGGAACTTCCATGCTTGCTTGTTCGGGTGTCTGACTGCAGCCTGGCTGTGCGACACTGAACCACCAGCAGCCCTACTCCCGCCGTCTGCGCCGTTTAAATGAGGCTAGCCACACCCCATCAGCGCCTGCAGATGATGTCACTCGGCCGGCTTAAGCTACCTATGTAACTTCCGGTCGCCAGCATGGGATGAACGAACGTTCCCGCCCGAATGCACGTTCCCGCCCGAACGGGCGTTCCCGCCCACCGAGCGTTCCCGCCCGAATCAACGTTCCCGCCCCTTCCGCCGGAAATGACGTGCCGGGACGCCTCCTCACCACGAGGTGCATCTGAGCCGGCTCCCCAGACCCAACGGAATGGACAGCTGGCAGCTTACCATCTGCAGTCCTACCTCTCCCCGAGGTTTGAAGACGGCTGAGTCACAGCCCCTCTCCCTTCTCCAGGGAGGGATCGTGCGGGCTCAAAAAAGGTACCGATGCTCCAGAACCCCTCTGGTCAACCTCTGAGACTTGGGGCTCCTAAAGGCTTCTGATGTGCGACCTATCCTTCCGGAGGAAACACAAATACTGAGGTATGTGGCCTGGAGGACTGCCTTTTATTTAAAATTGGGGATGTGTTTCCTGTCCGGAGGGGAGGAGCCCAAGGTCTCAGAGGCTGTCCTGGAAGACGACTTGAGAAAAAAGATTTCAGTTTGTTTTTCAACTGAGTTGTACAGTTTATAGGTCACATTAAAAGGTGGAAAAAGTTCTGAAATGATTTATCTGTCTCATTTTTTACATCAAAGAAACCTGACATTTTAGCAGGGATGTGTAGACTTTTTATATCCACTGTAAATCTCATGAGGAAGGTTTCACTTCACTTCCAGTCCTGTAGACTGAACAGAAAGTGAAAGGAATCTTTCCAACATGAGAGACATCCCCGTTGGACTGTTGTCACAGGAACTGGTCCTACCTTACAGCGGAGTTCCACCCAAAAGTGGTACTTCCGCTTTAAAGGGGAGGTGACCCCCCGACATGCCACCAATGGAATGTTATTTTTGTCCCAGCTGCACTCCCTGTCCTGGCTCCGCAGAGCCGGAAGGGAGTTTCACTTTTTGTAGCTGCTGACTTAACTGGGTGGAACTCTGCTTTAGGGCCACTTTCACACCGAGGCAGTTTTCAGGTGTTTTAGCACTAAAAATAGCACTTGTAAAGCGCCTGAAAATTGCCTCTCAAGCAGGGGCGCTTGCAGGACGGGGAAAAAAAAAAAAAAAAAAAGTCCTGTAAGCAGCATCTTTGGGGGGGGGGGGGGGGGGGTGGG
>BLSH010511713.1:283592-295265 GCA_018402905.1 Glandirana rugosa | reverse complement strand
GTTTTATTATGTTTAGAGAAGGGTTTATTTTTTCCTTTCCGTTCGTTGATAATTCGCAGATCTTCTTAGGAAGTTTAGGGAATTTTGGCGTGTATTCTTGTTGGGATGTCTTCGGAGTGAGAGAGATAATTTGCGTCGGTTTGACCTTGAGTTAGATCGTGAATGGGGTTTTCGTCTTTTTACGTAGGTGACCTGTTCGCGATTCAAAATGAGTGTATCTCTATTTTACTCAAGGGAAAACCGCCGGTTTGAGAGGGGGTTTTAATCTAGCAAGAGGTAGGGTTCTGAATTTTGTCCGTTGAGAGTTAATAGACGACTGGGATTTTTTTATGGGGATAAGGTGGGTAGGGGTAGCTTATCTAGATAACGTACTATAGGTAGGGTGTGTTGATCCGTTTCAGCACTATATAAATTAGAGTAATACTCGTGAAAGACCTTTAGCATTTTTTTAGGGTCAGCAGATAATTGAGAGTTGCCTGTTTTAAGTCTTGGGATGGAGAACGATCTAATTTTGGGGGAGAGTTTGGCCGCCAAAAGGGAACTCATTTTATCTCTATGTGAGTAAAACTTAGCGCTTGTCCAGTGGATGCATTTTTCTGCTTTTGGGGTAAGTGCTAGATTGAGTTCCAGTTTGGCTGCGTTTAATAGAGAGAGTGAGGCTTCTGTAGGGTTGTTCTTATGTGCGGTTTTAAGGGATTTGAAGGATTCTTCTAGACGCTTAATAGTTGCTTGCCTTTCCTTTTTTATTTGGGAAGAGATTTGTATTATTTTGCCTCTAATGGTAGCCTTATGTGCCGCCCATAGGGTTTCCGGAGAGATATCCGGTGAAGTGTTTAGATGGAAGTAATCTTTTAATGCACTATTAATCTCAGAGACTCTAATTGAATCTTTGAGGAGGGATTCGTTAAGGCGCCAGTTAGTTATAGGGTGCTTGGGGTATGTTCTCATATATTTTAGAATCACTATAGAATGATCTGACCACGCGATGTCGACAATTTGAGAACTCAATGTATTGGGAATTTGTCTTGTGGGAATTAGAATGTGGTCTATCCTAGCATACGTTTGGTGTGGGCTGGAATAATGTGTGTAGTCTCTTTTATTGGGATTCAACTCTCTCCAGATATCTATTAGACCATGAGTGTTGATGATTTTGGCTAACTTGTTGCTGGCCTTAGTGGGACGGAGGAGTCTATCATGTGGGGGACGAGTCCTGTCACATATCTGGTCGAGAGCTGTGTTTGAGTCCCCACCTAATATTATCTCCCCTTCCAAGTGGGGGGAGAGAGAACTAAATAAGTTGTTAAAAAAATTTACCTGACCCTTATTTGGTGCATAGTACGATATTATCGTATAAAGACGACCTTCTATAGTACCCTTCACTAATATGTATCTGCCTTCCGGATCTTTTAATTCAGAGAGAAGGGAGAAATTAATGCGTTTTGAGAATAGGACTGCCACACCCCTGGTTTTGTCCTCTGCATTGGCAAGGTGGAATTTGGGATAATGTGAGTGGATGAACTTAGGACTGTACCGGACAGGGAAGTGAGTTTCTTGAATCAGTATTATATCCAAATTCAGAGAACGATAATTGTCCAGTGCCTTCCTCCTCTTGACTGGGGAGTTCAGGCCCTGGACATTATGAGAGGCTATTTTTATGGAATCGTGAGTAGGGTTATGTGCAGCCATGGATTACTATAGGGGGAGAGCTCTTATCAATACCATCACTTACCTTGAGGATGAAATCTTCCTCGTCCTCTGTGCGTAACGGAGTATGTGTGAATGTTGCTATGTCTTTCCCAGGAGTCATAGTTAGATGAGGCTTGGCTTGAGGGATCAGAGAAGAGAAGAAAGAAAAGACATGAGAAGAAATCGTAATAAACAGCAAATGCCACATAATGAAGAATAGTATGTCTTGAAAAAGACAATGGGTAATGGTGGGGGCGAGCCACCCAAAAACCCTTAAGTAATATCGCCTACCCCTTGAAGGGTCGGCTACCCATCCCATAGTGGTAAACCGTACAACTATGTGATAGGAGGAGGCGCATGGGTACCACCCCAAGCCTCGGCGCCGTTCAAAAACAAATGTATATTTTACAGAAATGGACATTCTGAACAAAAGTTTAGCATTCCTAAGGCCTTAGGTCTACTCTCGGAGATCAATCTCCCTCATATACCTTCAGCCTAGGAAGGCTACCCCCAAGTCCAATGGGCTTGTCCCTGGAGGCCCAGACAGATTTCACCTGAAAACCAGGCTTAAGTAATATGAAATGGACGTTCCATCTTGACTTATCATTCAAATGAAATGGGTCGACGCTCCCCTCTTCCTCCAGAAGGAAAGAGGAGCCTCGAGCCAGTCTCTGCTATTCTGGAAACCAAATCAACAGTAAAACCTTGAACCAGGAAAACAGACATCTTTGGATAATAACATTTAGTTCATCGCCGTAGGTAATCAGCCCTCAAAAAGAGAATGACAGAAAAAAAACAAAAAACAAAACACTAGATGAGGGCAGGCATCCCAAAAAAATAGGATGGTACAAGCAATGGAGCACCCAAAAATCAGGTTTCCTTGCTATTCGTTATTAGGGAGGCCGTTGTTCTTTTGCCTTCTTGGGCCTTGCAGAGATCCATGTTGTCGTGAGAGGGCTAGCCGGTGGGGGACGTTTGGAGGAGCTGGAGGCCAGATTTGAAGTGTCCATGGACGACTCTTGGGCAATCAGGTTCAATTTGAGGAGTATTTTTTCCCCATCGATAAGGTTGGTGAAGGAGTGGGTCTGTTCTTTCCAGGTAAATTTAACTGCAAATGGGAAGGCCCACCAGTACCTGATGTCTTTTTGGGACAAGACGGATAGTAACGGCTTGAGGGATCTCCTCCTTTGGATAGTGGTGGGCGACAGATCCGTGAAAATCTGTATTTGGTGACATTTCAGTTGGGGTCTTTGCCTTGCTTGGCGCATAACTTCCTCTTTCAGTGAAAAGTAGTGGGGTTTCACTATTATATCTCTAGGCTTGTTGTCCTTCCTTGGAGGGCCTAGGGCTCTATGAGCCCTGTCTAGTTCCATTCGATGGTGCGGGACGTTAGGAATCAGATCCTTGATCAGTTCCTGTATTACAGTGTGAGTGTCCGTGATGGTCTCCGGAAGGCCTCTGATCCGGAAGTTATATCTCCGGTATCTATTCTCTAAATCATCTATTCTTGCTAGTGCCGTTTCCAGTTGATTCTGAAGTACCTGGATGTGGTCTGAATTCTGATTTGTTCTAGACACTGTCAGATCTAGTTTGTTTTCAATAGCTTCCATTCTTGCTCCCAAGTTTTGGAAATCAGCTCTAATGTCTCCAGTAATTTTAGCAGCCGTGTTTTCTAGGCCTCTCTCCAGGAGTGTGGAGAATTTCAGAAAAAGATCCTGTATCTGGAGGCCTGGGTCCTGGGGTGTGTGGATGGGCATAGCGGTTTCTGTGGATCGTGTGTGGCCTGGTCCCGGTGAGGTATAGGCCATGTCCTCCATGAAGTGACCCAGCAGCGATTCTGTGGATGCTGGTGAGGGTGGGTTATTAAGGGCTGTAGAAGGTTGACTGTGTCCCTGGTTCGATGGGGTATAGAGTAGGTTGGCTGGGGAGAGTACCTGTTTGATGTTTGCAGCGTGATCTCCATTCCCCTCCTGAGCTGAACAGGCCGCGGCGGCCATCTTGGTACACCCACCTCCGTCTTTCGCGGCAAATTGGGGCCTTAAATCTCGCCGAGCTCCCTGTTCCGACATTCGGGGAGTTCTGGTGCGCCTTGGGGGTCCTGTCCCCCTATTTGTGGATGTCCTGCTCGGCGGTATCCCGCTCTGTCGGCGCCGTTGCTGTGGGGTGGTGCGGAGCTCCCAGCTCACACGTCTGTCCCGGAGCTCCCGCACATGCACACAGATTTTTTTTTTTTTAAAAACAGCAATGTAGACGCACTTTTTAATTTTGTGCAAGAAATTCCCCGCTGGCTGCAAATGTAATATTTTGCACAAAAAAAATATATATATATTTTTTAATTTGTCTAACTGCAATGTAAAAGCAGTATTTAAATATGCCAAAATGTTGCCAACTGAACTAACAGAACACGGTTAAAATAGTGTCCCTGACACAAAAGCAGTTGCAAGTGCACTGCACTTGCAAAAATGGCTGCAAGCGCCCACCTAACAAACTTAGGTTAGGTTTTATATGAGGCACTTTGCTTAGCAAACAAAATGTACTCTAGCAAACACAAATCTCCTCTAGCACCCACCCACCAATAAATCACTGTTTTTATCAGATTTTCTAAAGCTAATCTCTCCCTCAAACCAGCAGCAGCATCCTCTCCCTACACTAGTATGAGATGATTTTCGAAAGCTTATCTGTCCCTCACAGCAGCAGCATGATCATCTCCCTACACTAGTATGAGATGATGTGACATGCAGCACTATGTAACTCCAGCTTATATAGAGGCTGGGTCACATGATGCACTGGCCAATCACAGCCATGCCATTAGTAGGTGAAACGCTTGTTGATTGGCTGCCCTGCAGCTATTCAAAAGGCACAAAAAAATACCCGAACCCGGACTTTTTCTCAAATGTCCAGGTTCGGGACACGGACACCCTAAAGTCTGGTACAAACCCGAACTTTACAGTTCGGGTTCGCTCAACTCTACTTGTGATGTTCAACTTTTATATTCATTTATAATGCATACCTTAGGCTTGCAAGCCATACAGTACCACATGAACCTATACACTGAATTTGCAGAGGAAAGTGTGTCCTTCCTATTAGAACACAACTGCTTTCTCTTCGACAAAGAATAATGAAATCTAAAAAACAGGGGGTCTAGTGAGAGCTAGGGATGGTGGGAGTAACAATTTATCTATAGCACTCAGAACCCATACAGGCAACAAATAAAAGTATTCTTTCGATACATAGATGCTCTCCTCTTCATACTGAAATATGATCTCCAACTGGTGGACTTTCTAACCTATTTGAATAACAACTGTCTTAAATTAAAATTTACGGGTGAAGTACAACTCACTGTGTTGCTATTAATGACTTTAAAAAATAATATAGAGTTAGATTTTAAGACCATGTGCTTTCAGGGGAACAGCTCCCCCCTCCCCCTCCATTGATATGTAAATAAACCAGTTAGACCAGTGTTTTTCAACTTAAGTCCTCAAGGCACACCAACAGGTCATGTTTTCAGGATTTCCATGAGTTTGCACAGGTGATTTGATCAGTTTCACTGCCTTAGTAATTACCACAGCTGTTTCATCTGAGGGAAATCCTGAAAACATGACCTGTTGGTGTGCCTTGAGGACTGGAGTTGAAAAACACTGAGTTAGACGGCTAGAGAGAAAGTTCTCTGCAGGAAGTTTATATATACAGGAAGTTGGTGGGAGGGGCTTTGGGGTCTTTTGGAAGGAACACGTATTCAGGAAAAAAGAGTGTTTTTGGAAGGACGAGAGAAGCAAGACATGGCTGCTATGTGCTGGAGAACTTTGGAGACGTTTTGATTTGGATTGAGCAAAGAAGGACATTATGTCTTTACCCCTAAGTTGAGTATCTTATTTAGTTTACATATTGTACATGTTTATATTTCTAGGCATATTTTTGTAAGCTATGTGTTGTGTTGTACTCTACAGTTGTATGTGCAGATTTTCTGTTTAGTAAAGCATTGATACACTACAGAAGTCTAAGCTTCCTTGGTTTTACCGCAAGTAACCTTGCTAGATACACACAAGCAAAGCACTCATTGATATCCATTACTTAAATTTAACATTGACAGGATCAGCCCAACATCAAAGAGTGGCAGTATATCCTTATAGGAAACCAGCTTTAAAAAACACCCATCTTCAAGCCTCTAGCTGTCACCCCCACCATGTTATTAGGGCTATTACCAAGTGCCAATTTATTAGGCTCTAACATAATTGTTCCTTCCTCACCGATTTTGACTCATAAGTTGAACTCATGGAAGAAATGTTTTATGATTGAGGCTATAATTGATATGAAATCAAGCGAGCGTGCCTTTCTGTTAGATATGCCTAGAACTACCTTTTTGAAGGAGCAAAGGCAAACCAGACACTTACTGATCCTTACTGGCAATACGGATTCTACAACAGTGGTGTTCTCGACTTGCCACAGTCAACAGAATCATAATAGTAAACAGATCATTTCCAGGTATCTACTGGTATTACATGGAGACTCCAGTTACAGGTTGATCCTATCACAAGATGTGTAAAATTTGGGACCAAAAGAGCACAAATTATAGGCAATCTTATTGCTCCAAGTTTATTTGTCTTTGACAAACTAAAACATACTTGGCTACACACAACAGGTTTATTCAAGTGTAATGCAACTATAGGTGCAAGTTGTCGCCATGCATATACATATACATGATTAGATCTTGTTCAAATAAGAATGTCTACATCATCAAACAGTAGGATAATTACCTAGCAAGATACCTAATATATGTCATCACTTGTACCTAATGCAACATCCAATATGTAGGTCGTATGACTAGATGCCTCGGTGATAGATTGCAAGATCACATTTCTAGCAATACGGCTGGGTTCACACTGGTTGCCAATTGGATGCGGGCATCCAATTCACATGAGGATAAAGAGTCACCGGATGGCTGCACTCCAAAAAATATTACTTTATTAGAGCAAGTAAATCTAAACAGTCATGAATACAGGCACATCAGATCCAAGGTGGAGTACAACAACTAAGGCGTTTCAAGTCACAAAGGGACGATTAGTCATAGCTAAGTGTGTATAGGTGTCTGGTTGCATATATGGAGGTCTGAAGCCTACCCACCTGTTGAGCTAAAAGCAATCAACAGGAGTGAAAGGAAAAGGAAAAGGACGCCCATAGCTGCAGCAAACCACATAAAATTCAAAGATAAAATTCAATACAGATGAACATGAATGAAAATAGAATCCCTCTTTTCCTAAAAAACATATATATTCATATGCAGCGAGCGATGCATTACACATTATTAACATAAATTACAATACAAATGTGTATATATATATATATATATATATATATATATAAAATCCAAAGTGATGTGGTGAACAGCAGATGTCCACAGTGCTCCAACGACCTGGTCGTCCCACCTCAGGAGAAGCTTAGCCTGAGGAAGGGCGTTCAATACTTAGCCCGAAAGCTCGCTATCCGAAATGACACACACATTTTAAATGTGATTTGGCATGCAAGTATATCTTGTTATGTTTTTTGATAGTGCTATTGAGAACTTCTGAAAATAAATATCTTCAAGTGTAACAATCCCATCTTTGGAATTCTTATATATATATATATATATATATATATATATATATATGTATGATGTGAATGCACAATGTATATGTAAAGCGCTGCGTAAATTGACGGTGCTATATAAGTACCTGAAATAAATAAAAATAAGACAATCAATAATATATGATCAATTTCATTCTACCATAAATCTATATATTTCATTTAAGCAATCGCGTAAATGACAACATATATTCATAGAGCTTTTGAGCCCATTATATTCAAAAAACACCACTGTAGTCCTTCAAACTGTAATATTTAAGCATGACCTCAAAAGAAAAAATGCAAAAATGCATATTGCAGGGATTCTAAAAATTTATCCAAAACAACCCGTATAACTTGATATATAAGGGGATAATGATTACTTAACCAAGAATGTAAAGAGGTTTTATCCAAAAACTGGAAGTAACTATTCTATAATCAAGAAAAGAAGCCGCAAATGGATACATTAAATACAACCTTCAGGAAAGAAAAAAGAAGAGTGAAAGAAAAAGAGTAAGGAAAAGCACAAAAAAATTCAAAAGAGAGAATATCTGATTTATGGGGATAGTGGACAGGATGATATAATGAACATCTAATCCCATAGATAGGAAGTCTAAAACATAATGGCACTATCCATAAGTTTATCACATAAGGTCAGAGGTAGGGCAGTATCCCACAATTAGGTGTACCGTTCTTGATTATAGAATAGTTACTTGCAGTTTTTGGATAAAACTTCTTTACATTCTTGGTTAAGTAATCATTATCCACTTATATATCAAGTTATACTGCTTGTTTAGGATACATTTTTAGAATCCCTGCAATATGCATTTTTGCATTTTTCCTTCTGAGGTCATACTTACATACATTTTAAATATTACAGCTTGTAGGACTACAGTGGCGTTTTTTGAACATAATGGGCTCAAAAGCTCTATAATTATATATGTTGTCATTTACGCCATTGCTTACATGAAATATATAGATTTATGGTATAATGAAATTGATCATATATTATTTATTTTGTCATATATATATATATATATATATATATATATACATATACACATTTATATTGTAATGTCTTAGATTGTAAGCTCTAACGAGCAGGGCCCTCTGATTCCTCTTGTACCAAATTGTAATGTAACTCTACTGTCTGCCTTTATTTTTGTAAAGTGCTGCGCAAACTGCTGGCGCTATATAAATCCTGTATAATAATAATAATAATAATAATAATGTATGTTATGACCGTGTAAAACATCTCTCGCTACATATGTATATACAGTATATGATTTTTAGGGAAAAAAGGGGATTCTTTTTTCATTGATGTTCATCTGTATTGCTTTTTATCTTTGAATTTCTTGTGGTTTGCTGCAGCTATAGGCGTCCTTTTCCTTTCACAGCAGTTTATCACATAAGGTCAGAGGTAGGGCAGTATCCCAGGTGTACTGTTCTTGATTATGGAATAGTTACTTGCAGTTTTTGGATAAAACTTCTTTACATTCTTGGTTAAGTAATAATTATACACTTATATATCAAGTTATACTGCTTGTTTTTGATACATTTTTAGAATCCCTGCAATATGCATTTTGCATTTTTGCTTTTGAGGTCATACTTACATTTTAAATATTACAGCTTATAGGACTACAGTGGCATTTTTTGAATATAATGGGCTCAAAAGCTCTATGAATATATGTTGTCATTTACGCCATTGCTTACATGAAATATATAGATTTATGGTATAATGAAATTGATCATATATTATTAATTTTGTCTTATTCATATATATATACATTTATATTGTAATGTATGTTAGGACCGTGTAAAACATCTCTCGCTACATATGTATATATATGTTTTTTAGGAAAAAAGGAGATTCTGTTTTCATTGATGTTCATCTGTATTGATTTTTATCTTTAAATTTCTTGTGGTTTGCTGCAGCTATGGGCTTCCTTTACTTTCACACCAGTTGATTGCTTTTAGCTCAACAGGTGGGTAGGCTTCAGACCTCCATTTATGCAACCAGGCACCTGTACACACTTAGCTATGACTAAGCATCCCTGTGTGACGTGAAACGCCTTAGCTGTTGTACCCCACCTTGGTTCTGATGTGCCTGTATTCATGACCGTTCGGATTTTATTTGCTCTAATAAAGTAATATTTTTTGGAGTGCGGCCATCCATTGACTCTTTATCCTCATACACGTTATGCAGAGCCTGCACCCACCTATCGACCTACCTTCAGGTATGATGGGTTAATGACTTGGAGTGGGTGTTGCCTCGCATCCAGTTCGCATGTCAGGAGACTGTAACTGGTTCTCAATGGAGTTGGTTCACACAGCTCGGGAATGGCTGTGGAGCGGTTTGCAGAAGAGTCCTGTACATCTTCTGGTCTTCTGAACCCAGCCTAATACCAACAAGGAGAAAAATATAGCCAGATATTTAAAACAAAAACATCAATCGGACTCACAATCCCTCCGTATCCAAACTATAGAGTTGACACTCCTCCTATGGGTGGAGACCGGTTTTTCCTCTTTCCTCCTTGTTTCCTTTCTTCTCCTTTCTTTTCAATTTTATACAATGAGTACCATGACATGGCTATACATATAATAAAATTGCTCATACTCCTTTTTCTCAGGTTGACAATCTCTCATATGCCTGCTAATAGGCCCCCCTTTCCCCACTGCAGTTTTAATTCTGATTGCTCTTTAGCTAGTTGGCATCTGAGTTTCACCTTTTATCACAGTTGTCTCCCTGTGGATAATGATGCATAAAAACTTGCATCCTGCGCTATGCTTCCACCCTATGACTAAGCCCCATTGGATGGTGTGAAATGGATCAGGGTGTGTGGTTTAATTAAGACATGAAGGCTGAGGCCTCTCCTTAATGTTTTTTCCCCTGGGCTGAATAGGAGTAGCGGCAATCCTTTCCTCTTTACATTTACTAGCCCTCTGGATAAGGTATGAAGATAAGCCTGCACCCCATGCTCTGGGACACAGGGATATACTTTCACCTCTACTTTGAGTGGTGGCAGAAGCAGCATAACACGTCACGAAGATGGGGGTGACTTAGACATTTAGGTCTACCGTAAATCTACCCACATAGACCAGTATCTGTTTTAAACTCTCATTTACCATTAAAGCACAAACATGTGATGGTTAAATCTCTACTATGCTAGGTAACTGAAGACTTATTGTCTAAAGATGAAGACTATTGGCATCTCAAAAGTGTTTTTAAAGTTTGTGGCTACCTAAACTGTGTTTTTGTAAAACGAGACTGGAAGTGGGGTTACCATATGAGTATAAATTCCGAGGTTCTCAACACTCATTTGAACTGAGAAAGCCTCCTGCTGGTGAAATGTTTTTTGGTGATGTTTTTTACTTAACAAGTCTAGTTTATTATGATTAACTATTATTAGTTCTCTTTAGCCATGAAAAAAACCCAATTTGAGCTCCATCTTGCCAATTACAGCCTAGGTAAAAATGACTTAGTCTCTAGTTCCAAGTACGTTATAGACCTGTGACACTATTAGAAACTGCCAAGAACCTATTTAGTTAAACAGATCATATCATTGATGTTATAGAATAAGCATGTTAAAGACAAGGACTAGAATATTATACAATCACTGCACACAGCATGTAAGCAGATTAATTAGGCTGCAATATAAGAGGGTGAGAAAAGACAGTTTTAATCCTGAAATAAAAATGAATGCTTTATTTCACCGTCAAGAGACAAAAATATTGAACATTGATTGGAAAGTATGCAAGCAGCTTAATTAGGACTTATTGTTAGAGGAATAGATGAGGCAGGTTTTATCATGAAACAAAAATTAGCGTGTAATATTTCAGAAACAGCAGCCCAACATACTCATTAATAGAGTTGAGCTAACCCGAACTTCAAAGTTCGGGTCCGTACCAAACTTTTGGGTTTCCGGGACCCGGACCCAAACCCAGACTTTTCAAAACAAGTCCGGGTTCAGGTCCGGGGTTCTGGTATTTTATTACACGTGTTGAAAAGCTGCCAAGGGCAGCCAATCAACAAGTGTTTCACTGGTTTTCCCTAGAAGCCATCACAGCGACAGGGAGTTTCGTGGTCATGATCATAGAGAGGGATCAGGTGTTAGTCTAGTAAGTCATTACGTCCTACTCTACAAGACGTTAGACAGGGAGTGTCTCGGTCGTCGTAGGAGAGGGATTTGATGGGACTCTCGTATACTGTACGTCGTGTCACTGAGGTCGGGGTATATCTCCGACCCAGTGTACCACGTGACCGGTTAGTGTCGGTACGGTTATCATCCGTACCGACACTACCGAAGATCCCTTTTGGTCACTTTGTGAACAACTAACCGACGGGAACCGTCGAAAAGTTGTGCACATTATTTTATGGTCTTGGGG